>PVJC01009315.1:0-46194 GCA_004026665.1 Murina feae
CTCTCGGTGTATGTGCGCTGTCCAGGGATTATGATGAAGCTGAGCTTTCTCTATAAATCAGTCCCTCTCTGTGCCCATCCCCAGCCCTTTGTGGGGAAGGAGGTCCAGAGGTCCACATGATATTCCTGTGTTTCTTGTGGGGTTTAACCCCCACCCAGAGGGCGGGGCCAGTGTTCCTTGGCTTCTTTCCTTAAGGCTCCTGCCACCTCTGGGGTCACACTCAGGCCCCATGAGCCCCTGCTTGTTGTGGTTCTGAGCTGGCTGGCTGGCAGAGTGAGTCTACAGGGGAGGAGTGGAGACGAGACTAGCCACCACTCTGAAGCACAGCACGGGGGCTTCAGCCTGGCATTTGACGGGTGTCCCCCATGTTGGCAGCCTGAAACACCGGATACGATCCATCTGCGAGTTCAGATGGGAATTGAGTTGTTCTTGGTGGAAATGGTTCAATGACTGGTATCAGGGTTGTGAAATGCCGGTTTCAGCTCCTCAGGGGCCAATCTAAGCTGGAACATTAGAAACGTGCTTAGAGCACTTCCAGAACTTGCTGAGGACACTTATGACACTGGGCTGGAGCATGTGGTCACTGCGGCAGAGCTTCCAGCAAAACCTCAATTATCCAGAACCTGCCCCACCACAAGCCTCACCTAGGCAGCTGCCTTCTCGGTGGTGCCAAGTGAACAGAACAAGCTGACGTTGGAGACATGCTTTTTATTTAAATGCCAACCACCAAAGACAACGTTGGAAGTGTCTGGAAATAGTATTTCCAGCGTACAGCTCAAAGCTCAGTTTCTTTTTATTTTACTATAATTTCAAACCTCAGAAAGTTGCAATGATAGGACAGGAATTACAGTGTACATTGGCCGCCCGAGGCACCGATTGCTCAGCTCATTTTTGAAAACATCTTTTGCAATCTTGAAGCGTGAGACCTTCAGGCAACTTTAAGATTCAATACAGCCAAGAGAAGAATGTGTTTTGTCATACTTGACTCACCCGGTGGGAGAGTGGACTCCACTTCGCAGACTCATCAGCGGGGAAGCCCGGCTGCAGGGAAATAGCAGTTGGGAGGCTACCTTCGTGCTCCCCGTTCATTTGCTGGGTGACCTGGAGGTTCTTAATGCATTGGTCTCGGTCTCCTCAACCACAGAAGGAAGGGATTCGGCAAGATGCTCTCAGGGGTCCACAGGTACCAGCGGGCAGTTCTCCAAAGTGGGTTTTCAGGTGGATTTTCAGTTGCCAGAGCTTCAGCTGAGCAGGACACTGTTCCCTGAACGGTAGGCCTCTGCAGTGTGTCATCTGCAGCCAGGGGGCTCGGGACATAGCCCCCAGCAAGTCTTCTGCTCAGAACAAAGGAAGCTTTGGTTTGGGGCTATGTTTACCCAAAGGAAGTGATCCTGGGTGAACCCCCAAATAAAAGCTCTCTCAGCAGGAGAGTTTGCAGGCCTTTTCTGTTTGCTGCCCTATCAGCTAGTTGTCCTGGGCTGTCCATGGCGTAGAGGAGTAGAAGCACCTTCTGACACTTGCGTATTAAGGTGCAGAAGAGAGAGCGGTATCTCAGGACAGATCACCACTGCTCAGAGGCCAAATGGAACCCATGCAAACGGCCTTTGTAAGCGGGCATTTTCCCGCCACTGTGTGGTAGTATTCGAAACACTTTCCTTTGTGCAGGGGTACATTACAAAACTTGCACATGTACCGTGTTTCACTGCGTAGTTTATGAGCGGCACACACACGACAACGATGTAAAACATTTTTATTTTTGCTGCTTCCAAGGTATGTTTCCTCATGTCCATTGACAGTCTCCCTGGTGGATCCGATTTTACTCGTTTCCCGCAAAAAATGTGTTAAAGTCTCCAGCAGAATTTGTTCTGCCTTCTTAGAAGACTTGATGAGTGCACACCTAACAAACTTGTAGTCGTTCAGACCCTGTTTTTATTTTGAATGAGAAAAAGAAAAAAAAAAAAGAAACGAAAATAAAACTCACATAAAATACAAAGCTTAGGAAGGTGGAGTGCAAAGATTTTCTTGTGGGTCTGTGGACATGGGCTAGCAGGCTTGCTTGTTGTCCAAGGGGAAGAGGTGAGGACTCATCCCACTGGTGTGGGAGGGAAGTATAGGCATTCAGAGCAGATGGACCTGCCAGCTGCAGCCTGCATGCTCCGGGAAGGATGGGTGTGAGGGTAGCTTTGTAGGAGTTGGTAACCCGACCCAAGATGGGAAATAACCCCTTTTCTTACACCAACATATAGCAGATACTAGGGGAAAAGTAAAGATAAAGAATACATTGAATTGAAATGGATGCCAGAGGTTTGGTTTGATGTTGATAACATGTTGAGTTATCAATATGCAACTTGGGCCACTTCAAAAAATTAACATTAGTTGAGCATTTGAGTATAAGTTCATATTTTATGCAAATTGACTCTGAAAGCCTATAGGGAGATTGTTCTCTAGAAATAAAAACGATGTCCTTCTGAAGTGGTCAAGTCATATCATGATATTCTAGTCACGGTCAGGAAATGGCATTATAGCCATTTACAGTTAGGGGAGAGTGAGTCATAGAGCCTGACTTCACTTTAGATGAACTCTGGGCCTTTGCAAAGTTGGATGACCTTTCAGACACTCTATTTCTCCATTAGTAGTATTTGCAAGCTTATCGGAAAGACTGGTGGTGGAGTTGGTGTAGCAGTTACCGACTGCTAGTGTTGTGTAACAAACCACCCCAGAACGATGACTATTTATGCTGACTCATCCTGCTGTGGCTCACCTGGCCGTGGCCCTTTGCTGCAGGATTGGCACAGTCTCTTCTACCTGTGTTGGTTCCTGGGGCCCAGGCTGAGGGGCAGCAGTTGCCCTGGGAAGGATCTTCCCATGGCGAGGGCAGAGGTGGTGTAAGAGGGCAAGCAGAAACACATGATGGTACTTTACCCCTCCTGCTGATGTTTCATGGACCAAAGCAATAGCCTAGCCCAAAGTCAAGGGATAAGGACGTACACTCCACCCACAGTAGGAGGAGCAGCAAAGCCATCCAGCAAAGGGCAAGGGTACAGAGAGGGTGGCTCATTCCACCTACTGCAGACATCAAGTGGCCAGCACAGGGCCTGGCACAGTGTGGCAGTAATTTCTGCCCCCTGTTGTTATTACTACTCACCATAGGACAAGAGAACGCTTGTTTCCGAAAGAAGCTAGGCGTTTTCGCATTGGGTGTGTGCTAAGTCAGTTTCGGTGGAAATACGATAGTGTTTACACATTTACTTTTGTTCACTTCTTTTGACTCAGGTAACCGGCGTGGTGCTGGGATATGATAGTTGTTCAAAACTGTTTGATGACTGCTAAGAGGTCCATTCCCAGATGGGGATGCAGCATTGGGAGCAGAAAAAGTACTGCTCATCCCACTCCTCACCCTCCATTTCTCAGCACTGGTCTGGCTTTCCATTCTGGCCCTGCCTTTCACAAGTTATTTGACCTTGGGGAAGCCCCTTAAGTTCTCTGCCCTTGGTGAGGGCAGGATATACGTCAGTTTTGTATTCTCACATGGTAGCTGTGTGCCTGGCACACGGTTCATGCTGAATAGATCTTTGTGTGTTTCTGGAGCTTATGTTCTCTGCTTCCACTCTTCTCCCCAACCTCCTTGTCCAAATCCACCAGCATTCATATCGGCCTCCAGATGACTGTGGGGAGATGGCCACTGGCAACAGAGGACACGAGTGGCATGCAGCAGGAGGTGGGCCCAGCCCTGCCCTCTCCCCCCCAACCCTCCCCCCACACTACCCCCGGGAGCCTCTGGCAGGCTTCCCCTCACTGTTGGCTTTGGACTCCTGCATGTCCACATCCTTGGCTGTGCTCCCACCGCCATTTTGGGATACTTTATGGGTCCCACTTGGAGCCAATGGGAGGAAACCTAATTTCCTGCCACAGGAAATGGTTCAGCTGGTGAAGAATATATTTAAGGATTAAAACCTCTGTCAAAGGAGCTGGAGGGAGTTGCCGGAGAGAGACTTTTGGGGGGTCTCTTGTCAGGAAGCCCGGAGTGTGAGAAGAGATCTGTGTCGCAGATGGGGAGGAGGCAAAGGCAGGTTCCTGGGACTGTCTGGGCCCAGAAGCTGGTCTTGGGCCACAAGAAAGGCTGGGTCAGGAGAGCGGGTCACGACGGGATCCTTTCCTGCAACCGAGCGTGTTATAGTAACATCAGCTCCGAACGAAGACCTATTTATTGGATTAACTTAAAATAGGCCTGGTGCCCACTGAGGCTAGTGAGGGTGTGTAACGGACACATCAGCTAAATTAAATCCAGCAGCTAAAACTCCCCATTTGCTAGTGTTACTTAAGGAAGCATCGGTGTGTGTTTCAAGCGGGACAGGGGAGAAGGACTGCCAGCGCTGGCTCCGGCAGCCCAGGCTAAACCAAGAGGAGTTGCTGATGCATTGGGAGTGAATGAGATGCCATCCATGTCATGAGTTAGGGATTGCATGGCCCAGAAGCAGGGGCATGGACCAGATGACTTCTGGAAAATACTGCCCCGCCAGCCCAGGGGTCATGTGCTCGTGAGCTGGAGAGCATGCCTGTCTCCCCGCCGTCTGTGGGGTCCAGCCTGGCCGCCAGGAGCACCGGCCTCCCCCGAGGGCCTTGCGCGGACTGCCGTGTGATCCTGGTCAAATGACTTTGTTGCTCTCGGTGTGTTTTTTATAGTTGGGTTGGTTGTTTTCTTAATATTGCATTTTAGAGTCCTTTATATATTTCAGACAGAGGTCCTTGATCAGATATGTACTTTGCAAATGTTTTCTCCCAGTTTGTGTCTTGTCTTTTTAGTCTCTTAACAGTAACTTTCAAAGACCAGAAGCTTACATTCTGATAAGGTCGAATTTATCAACTTTCAAAAAATGGAATGTGTTTCTGGTGTGATATCTAAGCAATGTTTGCCTATCGTGAGGTCACAGAGCATGTCTCCTGTTTCCTTCTAGAAGTTGCAGTGTGCTAGGCTTTCTGTTAGGACTCACTTCATCTCATTTTCATATTGGGGCCACTATAGATAGATTCATTTTCCTTGCATTTGGATACCCAGCTCTTCCGGCACCATTTATAGAAAAGACTGCCCTTTCTCTTTGGACCTTTGTCCAAAATCAGTTGTCCAGATATATGTGACTATTTCTGAACTTTCTTAGGTTCCAGCATCTGTTTTTCGTGGGTTTTATTTGTTTGTTGTTTTTTGTCATGACCATACTGCCTTGATTACTGTAGCTCTCTTGTTTTTTTTTTTTTTTTTAATTAATTATATTATCAAAATAATTAATCTAAATAATAATTTAAGAATTCAAGAAGTCCTTGACTTGATTCTTTCTTGCATTTTTAATTTACATTCTTTTTTGTTTCCAAGAGGTTTTAATTTTTAATAGTCTATAAAGGTTCCTATTTTAGGATTGCAATATCCTCTTTCCCTGAGAGTAGTACTTGTTTTGTTTTATTTACTTTGGAAGTTTCCTCTTTCTTGCCTCAGACCTGCCTTTTCCCTCCCTCCTCATTTCTTCCTCTGTGCCTCCTGTTAGTGGCTTTCTTTAAAATGCTGGGTTTTGGCTGTGCATTCATATTTAAGAGCGAGACAATAAAAACACACGAAATGCTCCAGCCTGTGACTGGTGGGCAACCCTCCCTATAAGGGGGAAGCTGGCAGGTATAGGGTCATTTTGTTTTTTGGGGGGCGGTCCCCAGATGTCAGATTGCAGGTCTCTTGTGGGCTGAGCTGTTTAATTTCTTCATCGGAGTGAGGGAACACGGACCATTCATCCCTGTTCTGGGTACCAAGTGAACAAGGGAGCCTTCAGGAATCCTCATCCCAGGCCTCATCTGACCGTCCTCCCAAGCTGTGCCCAGGTGGCCCCATCCAGAGCCGCCTTCCGGTTTATTTCCTGCAGAGAGCAAACCAGCCTCTCGCAGGATCCGGGAGGCCCTGTTTGTGGGAGCTTGGAAATGGGGGCTGGGATCGACTGCCTCTTCTACAAGCTTTCAACCCGACCTCCTGTTCTCAGCCTCATCCGGAGACCTGTGTGGTGCCTTCAGTTCCCTAGTCCCAGGTTCTGAGGCACAAGTGGAATCGCTTTTGTTGGCTTCCTCTGATAAGTGCTTGGTTTCGGTTCTCTCCACTCTGCTGTCTGTTCCCATTCGGCCATCTGCTTCCCACTTTCCTCTGCTGTTTTCCTACTCATTGTTTTGGGCAGAACAGAGATAAATGCATCTATTCAGTTTGTTTTATTTGACCTGAAGGACATTTCTTACCCTTGTCCCCCTTTCTTCTGCCTCCCCTTCCTCCCCCATCCATCCTTTCTCTCTGTGTCCCTCCTCTCTCCCTCCCCTCCACTACCTTCTCCTATCCTCTCCCCTTCCCCTGTACCCTTCCCCTTTAAGCCCCCTTCGCCTCAGTTCTCCTCCTTCTCTCCTCTTCGCCTGGAGCTTTCTGTGACATAGTTGTTCCAATAGACAGCCAAGCTCTTCAGGCCCTGAGGAGACAGCCCACATAACATAGAAAGGATTGGATGAGGAACCAGGAAACGGAAGTTCCCTGCCTACGGATCTGATAAACCTTCTGTCCTCTTTCACCCCCTTCTTGACCCTCTTTCCCATCCCTCAGCTACAAAAACCCCACGATGACCACATCACAGCCTACCTCACACTCAGACCCTGGCCTCAGTCACCTTCGTCGTGTCCACGGGCTGCCTCATTTCTGCCTGCTCCTCACAGAGTGCCCATAAGTCCCATTTATTCAGGCAAACAGGTGTCCTCGGTCACATGGGGACAGGGAGGGAGAGCTTGCAAATGCCTCTCGGCCAGCCCTGCCCAGCAGTAGAAAAGCTGTGCCCATTACTCTGTCCCCGGTGCCACACATAGTGGGTATTCATACTGTGTGTGTGACTAGACTCCCTTTACTTGTCTGGGACGAGACATCACCTGAAGCCCCCTGCCCCTCCGGAAGCCGCCTGCCCGTCCACCTGCTCTTGGCTGATGGTGCTCCTGCCCGGCCTGAGCTCCCCGCCTCATCTACTGCCCAGCGTGCTTGTCATGCGGTTACCTGGGATTTCATAAAGAGGACGGTTCTGATTTAGTCAGCTGGGTAGGCTCTCCCTTTTACACAAGCTTCCGTGGACCCGACCTGCTGGTGCTGGACCACACTTGGGCCTGGTCTGAGATGGGGGGGTCACAGTTGCTCAGAGGCCGAGTCTCACAGTTGCTCGGAGGACGTGGTTTGACAGGGACCGGGCACTGCCGTTTGCCGTGTGTCTGGCTGGGGACAGTCGCAGAACCAAGTGTGCTGTGGTGCCAGGGGCTCAGCTCCTGCTCGGCCCACGCATGGCCCTGTGGGTGACACCTGCGTCCCCCTGCCACCAACCCTCACACTGAAAGGGCCTCCTGGGAGGTCTGCAGTGCGGGCTCTTACCATGTAAAAGTCCCGTTAGTGTCCCTCTTCCTCTCCCGGACTCATCACAGATATCACCCAAGAAAGAGATGCTTGGAGTTGGTTTTGTTTTTCTTGTTTCCTGACGTGTGAGGGGGGCTCTGGGGGAGTGTTTGAGCCGTGCCGTGGGCTTGGTCACCTGTGCACATACCTGAAGAGCTCATTTTCTCCTTCATCCCTGCCCCCTCCACCTCCCCTGGCTCGTGGACCTGTGCAGACTGGGGCTCCAGTGCCCTTCCTTTCGTGCGGGGGTCGGTGGGGTGAGCCCTCCCCCAGGGCCTGGGAGAGCCAAGCCCACTCTGTGGCCCCGGGGAGGCTCGGCTTCTGGTGAGCCTCTGTGTCCTCCCGGGTCCCCTCCAGCACTGAGTGAGCGGGTCTCTGATCTCCACGGGCCTCTGCGTTGGGGAGAAGGGAGCGAGGGAGAACTCCCACGTCCCTGCAGGCAGGACTTTGGAGGAGGCACGCCACGTCCACTTCACTGTCTCTCTCTGCTCCTCCCCTCCCGGCAGGTCCCTGGACGGCCGACTGCAGGTGTCTCATCGGAAAGGGCTCCCCCATGTCATCTACTGCCGCCTGTGGCGATGGCCCGACCTGCACAGCCACCACGAGCTGCGGGCCATGGAGCTGTGTGAGTTCGCCTTCAACATGAAGAAGGACGAGGTCTGCGTGAACCCCTACCACTACCAGAGGGTAGAGACCCCAGGTATGGCCCCCTCTCTGGGGTCTGCAGGTGCTCCCTGTCACCGCCTCCCCGAGCCCCTTTCCTCTCCTCCTTCCTCTTCCTGAGGGAGGGTCTGCAGTGTGTTTGGGGGTGCAGGGCCCCGGTTCACCTCTGCTCTGTCTCCCCCCGGGCAGTTCTACCTCCGGTGTTGGTGCCGCGCCACACAGAGATCCCGGCCGAGTTCCCGCCGCTGGACGACTACAGCCATTCCATCCCCGAAAACACTAACTTCCCCGCGGGCATTGAGCCGCAGAGCAATATTCCAGGTGGGTGCTGGCAGTGCCGGCGGCCTGGGGACATCCGTCCCACCGCTGCACTTGGCCCCCTGGGCCTCCGCGTCACCCCCTCTGTGCACACAGCGCTGGCCCCTGACTCAGAACCACATCCCTGTTGGGAGAGGACCCGTGGCCTTGGCTGCCGCTTACTAACGATGCTTTTCTTGGCTGCCAGGAGTGGCGGTGTGACCCTTCCGCCCGGCCTCAGCGCAGTCATTTATTTTGGAAGCGGAAATAGCGATGCTGTGTTCCTCTCACCGCCCTTGAGGCCGGCGCTGAAGTTCAGGCAGGATCCCTGCCGGCCCGGGGGCTGCGAGGCCGTGGGCGCTGTGAGCCGCGTGGGTGCGGAGCGGGCCTGTGAGTCAGCTGCTCAGCGTACAGCCTGGGTGGGGGCGGAGGCCCAGTTCCAGTTTGCCCTCCCCAGGGAGAAGTGGGCCCCACCGACAGAGAGCGCAGGCGCTTTTAGAAGCCCCTCACTGACACGCAAACACCGTGTGAACCAGCAGCACTCCAGAGTCCAGAGAAATTGCCTGCAGCACGTGGGCTGGTCCCCTGCAGGGCGGTGGCTGCTGGGCAGTGGCCATGCTGTGTTCCTTTCAGAGCGTCCTATTGGGATCAGCTTTCGCCCCGAGAGAGTTTCCTGGGCTGAGGTTGACGGCAGGCCTGTATGTGTCGGTCACTGCAGTCAGGAGGGACCCACTTTACAGCCCAGCCTTGTCAGATCCTGCAGGGGGACGCTGCTCTCCAGGGGCAGGTCCCCACTGTGTTCATTCAGCCAGCCTTAGAAAGCTCCGTCAGGGCCTGGGGTCATTCAGAGAAGCAGATCACGGTCTCTGCTGCCACTGAACTCGCAACCCACTTGGAAAGCTAAGAGGTCCCCTAAAGAGACAGCATATAACCAGGCACCTGCCCAGGAGTAAGCTGCGGGGCCAGAGGGCGGTTTGGTCTGAGGGGTCGCCCTTTGGAGGACAGAGATGGACAAGGCTGAAGGAAGTCAACAGCCTCCGCCGAGGGTGGTCTTCAACCGCAACTCGAAGGAGGGGGTGAAGTGAGCCTGGCCGAGGTTCTAGAAACACATTTCAGACTTCGGAGTGGGGTGATGTGAACAGAGGTGGGGAGCCTGAGGTGGGAGGCAGAGGACGGCAGGACAGGAGCTAGGTCCTTGCTTTGGGGTCCATGATTCCTCCGGCGCAGGGTGCGAATGTGCGAGAGTTTGCAAAACAATTCCTCTCCGAGTGTGGAGGCCAGTTAATAACCCCTTTCCTTCTGATTCTCAGAAACCCCACCCCCTGGCTACCTGAGTGAAGATGGAGAAACCAGTGACCACCAGATGAACCACAGCATGGATGCAGGTCAGAGTCCTGCAGGGGTGTGCTCCGCATCCCGAGCGGCTGCCCTCCTCTCCCTTCCTCCGTCCCTCCTGCCCTCTTTCTCTCTCCCATCCTACCTCCATGCCTCTATCCAGTATTTGTAGAACAGCCACTCAGCCAGGTGCTGGGGGTAGAGGAGGAGCCTGAGCAGCTCATAGCTGGTGAGGAGCCTGACAAGGCAGGGAGCGGTTACTGTGCATCTCTGTGCTCCGTGATGGAAGTCGCCACGAGGCATCTGGGATGCAGAGAGCCCCCCGCCCTCCCATCCAGTTTAGAGGGGCAGTGCCGGGGTGGAGCAGTACCTTGCAGTGAAGGTTTTTCTTGAGTTGAGTCTTGGAGCGAAGTAGGTCTCAGCCAAATTGTTCGGTCAGGCAAAGGGTGTGCCGGGAGCTGACGGGGGGGGGGGGGGCACTGCAGGCTTTCAGCGGGGTCTGTGCCTCAGCGCGATGTTGCTGACCATGGGGTGGAGGGTGGGCTCCATCCCCAGGAATAGTTCCGGAGCCTGAGTGGAGGGAAGGTCTTTGCCGCTGGCTAGTGGATGCAGCCCCCGAGGCATCTATTTTTGTGTGGTGACCAAATGTGATCTATGTGTTCCTACGGGAGGGACCCACCCCAGTTGTCTCCAGCCACATCTCCAGATGTTCCCATGTCATTTATTATGGGACCAAATGGGCTCCAAACCAGTGGTTTCTTGAGTTGTACCCCAGCTGCCACATGGAATGTGCGGTTGGGTGAGGAGGAGGGAGCCGAGCAGATGCTCCGTCCTGATGATGGCGGGCATGCCTTCTGCCCACAGAGCCGCTAGACAAAACATGGCCGCCTGCCTTGCGCACAGCCCAGAGGCGTGTGCGATTCCTGAGGATGGACGAAAGCAACCCACATGGTCACTGTAAACGTAGTTGCTCGATACCCAGCCTGGGCACCGTGTCACTTTGGGGTTTAGCACCCCCTGCACACGCCCCCTGAGTGAGTGGCTGACAGTGTGAACCCAGCTGGAGTGCATTGAGGACCTTCCTGTACTCGATGCCAAGTGGCCTCGGCAAGCTTGCAGCCATTAAATGCTGGCATGGGAAGCAGGCCAGCTGAACAGCATCTCTCCAGATGCTACATTTCTCCTCCCTCTCCCTTCCCTCTTCCCTCCTTGCTGCTCTCATGTTCGTGGAATGATTACTGTTACAAAAGAAAACAGACCGAAGGAGAGGGTCTGTGTATGGGCTGAGCAGCCGCCATTCGCCCCCTCCTGACCCGCCTCGCCACTCCACTTTCTCTGTCCCCTCTCCCTTCCTCTTCTCTTCCCATAAATGCACTTGCAGGGCCCTGTTGCGAACATCAGTGATTTGTTGAAAGTGGACACGGGGCTTTGTGGCCCAGCCAGCCTGTGGGTGCGCGGGTGGGGTCTCCTATTTATTCTCCCTTCTTTCCTCAAAGTTGTCCATTTGGAAGCCAGTCCAGTTGCTCATGGACAGCTGAGATGTGGTGGCGGGAGCCCGAGGATCACCTTGTCTGGTCCTGGTCTTCCCTAACACATGTCTGCGTAGAGCAGTGAGAAGGTTCCGTAGCCTTCCTGGGTCTTCATGAGCCACTGCAGAATAGGAAGCTGGCCTTTACTGAGGGCCTACTATGTGCCAGTCATGGTGAAGGCAGTTTTACATGCATCATCTCCCTTCATTTCTACAAATCACACAATAGATGGTGTGATTTCCCTTATGCCTGAGGGAAAAAATACGGGCTCAGAGAGGTTGAAACTCTTGAGCCAAGCCCCACAGCTAATGCCTGGCAGCACGGCCGGGCCCCTGATTCGGAAGCTTTGCTTCTTCCGGGCTCTCCCACATCCCCAGGGGATTGGGTGCTGGGGGAGAAAAAGAAACCCAGGCGAGAGCAGGAGCAAACCCCATGAACAGCTCAAGGGGGCATGTGTATGAGGGCGGGCAGGTTTCAGGGAGGAGCCAGCCCCACAGGCTGTTAATAAGTGAACAACTCTCCATCGCCTGCGGCTGCAGGGACAGAGCAGGGACGTGCCTGTGTGCCCTGTGGAAAGGCACTCACTTGGTTTTTTTGGAAGGTCGATGCCATATGGTTATTTTTTTCCTGGGGCTGAGGGGTGGAGAGAGGGTCAGAAAGGAGGAAGGATTGTGTAGGTTTAGACTTTTGCCACGGACAGCATTGTGTCTTCTACAAAATGTCAGTCTGGTCGCTGAGCTGTGGGATTTCTGAGGCAGCTTGGTGAGTTTTCTGGAACCTGGGGAAATGGTTGGAATGGTATTTCCAGGTGCCTGAGCCATTGAGAGCAGTGACTGGTGATGTCTGGGTGGCCATAGGCCCCCGCCTGTGCGGGACAGCTGGCCTTCGCTGCCTGGGGCTTTGAGGAGCTGGGGAGGGGGCCTTTGCTGCCCTCTCTTACTTTCTTGGGGGCACAGTTCACAGGGCAGGAGGATGTGGTGTAGGGTCCGTTCCCTAGTTGGGAACTCGTCACCCTGTGCTGTGAGTCCTGGGGAAGAACATCACCCTGTCAGTTGTGGCAGAGACCTCAAGGTCATCCGCTCATCCGTGTTCCACAGATGATGTCACCTGGGCCCATGGAAGGCAAGGAAGGGCAAGGATGTGGTGATAGACCTTCTCCTGGGCCTTGGAGGGTCAGCCGGGGTTCCTCCCTGCTGGCCACCCAGCTGCCCCACCTTGGTGTCAGGAATTGGGTTCTCCAGCCAAGAGTCTTTTATGAAATCTCACGCCTGTGTCTCACCTCGCAGGTTCTCCAAACCTGTCCCCGAACCCGATGTCCCCAGCACACAGTAACTTGGGTAAGTGTCTGCTCGTCTGTGTGACTGCCTCCCCTCTAGCTGTAGCTCGGCGGGTGGCCGGTATGAGGAGGGGGTCCTGAAGGTGAGGCTCCACCCCAACCCCCCACATGGGCCAGCTCAGCCCATCGGGTTTCTGGTTACAGGGATTCTGGGGTCACCACAGAACGGGAAACCTGAGCACAGCCGTGTCAGGAAAGGCAGCTCTGTGCCGGGTTGTGTGTCCCCCCCCCCCCCCCCCGTGATGCTTAGACGTGAGCGAGTGAAAATCCCCCAGACCTCGTGCCCAGGAGCCGAGGGCCTGTGGTCAGCCGAGAGTATGTGCATGGTTGGATGGAAAGCCATGGGCCGCCGACTCCAGCCCCCACCTTTCTTGGAGGTTTCAGATGCACTTTTTGGAGTCTGTCTGAGCATGTCACCTTACAGTGATGTCATTATTATTTAAAACAGACACACACAAGGAACCTGGAAAACAAAGCAAAATTGCCCACAGTCTCTCCACTCCAAACCACTACTTTTGCTTTATCACAGTCCTTCAGATGCCTGTGGGCGAGCATAGGTGTCTGTGCCTCGCCACTGCGATCACAGAGCATATCCAGTTTTTATTTCTCTCTCTCCTCTTTGTGCTTTTGGTAAACACATTTCCTTACGTGGGTTGATCACTTTGCATCAGCTCCTGATGTTTGGAGCAGCTGGACCATCATTTTCACATTTTCCCTCGGCCCGTGGGCTTCTGGGTCCTTTTTTCTGAGATCTGCTTTTCCACCCCAGGGCAGACCTCAGCTCCAGTGTGGGGCCTGCTGGGGGGCTCAAAGCAAATGCAACATCCATTCCGCCTTTATTGAAGGGAATGCTTTATGTGCTGGCCTGGCAGCTTTAGAAAAATGTGAGTGTGATTTTGTTTTGGCCTCGTTGCTGGGGCTTAATGTGCGGCTCAGGAAAAGAAATAGTTAACACCCCCGCTTGGTGGATCCGTGAATCCGAGGGGATTGGCCTGCCTTTTGTTTCCAGGCCTTGACTGATAGCATCAGGTGAAGAAAGTCATCCCTGGAACAGGGAGAGAGGCTTAAAACCCTGTCCTGTGGGCTGACCAGTGGGCAGTGGCGATGCACGTTTGAGATCTGTCTTAACATCTTGATAAAATAATATCACTGTGGGTGTTGGGCTTTGGAGAGGGAAGGTCACATTCGACGGGGGAGGACTGACTGAATTATTAAAAACAAACTCTGCAGGCTAGAAGCCACGCTCCCACTTGAGAAATTAAAGGTCATGGTTGTGAGTTGGACTCTGGGCTTTGGCCTTTGAGGTTACCGCACCCCGTGACCCCGGCAGCACTTCCCCTCCTAGACTTTGGAGCAGGCTCACCTTGGAAACCCCGCTGCCTGACTCAGGATTCAGATGGACAGTTGTCACTTGCTGTGAACTCCTATCTGCCTTGTGTGGACTAGGATGACAGGTTGGTTCTTGAACGTGGACCCAACCAAGGCAGAGTGCCCTGCTGACACATTCCTCAGGCCCCTTGTCTGAGGGTTGAGAATTTTTAGGTCATTTCTCCCAAAGGTAGGACTGGGCCTCGAGCCGGGAGAGCAAAGAGTGAGTGCCACTCTGCTGGGAAGGTCTGAATGGGGGACGAGTCAGGTGACGAGTCAGGGTTAGGACTCATGGTGAGACACAGGGCTGACAGGCTTGGCTTTCTCTCAAGCCCTCACACCCCACCTTCATCCATTTGAGACTATCGGCTTCATTCCACCCATGAAATCTCATGGACTCCTGGCCTCATAGCTAGAAGGGAGGAAGTGACGGTGATGCCAATGGCAAGCATTTCTTGAGAACCTGCCATTTCCTGTGTCACTCATTGTTTCAAGCCAGTCTTCGTAGCAACTGTCTAAGGTAGTGGTTTGGTAGCTTGTCATTTCACAGGTTAGGAAAGCAAGGGGCAGGCTGCTTCACTAACTTGTCCCAGGTCACACAGCTAGTAAGTGGGGAAGCTGGCTTTGAACTGAGGCCTCGGGATCCAGAGCACGTGCTCCCGTCTGCAGCAGGGCACTGCCTTGCTGGGGCATTTAGACCAGCTTCCCTCGTCCCACCACCTTACTCAGAAGAACAAGGCTCAAGAAGGGCATTTATTCACTTATAATCGGGGACAAATGTCAGGTTGAAGACTGTGCCCCATGTGGTCCCTGGGCGGGAACCTGCCCACTTGCACCCGTCTCTTCCTTATCCATTCCCCAGGCCCTTCTTGCCCAGTGGCTGTGCCCATCCAGGTTGAGCGGCTTTGAAGAGGCTCACAGACCCTGCCATAAATGTGCTTATGGCCTTGCTGGGATAGATAAGGCAGGACTGTGCATAAGTATAAAACAAGAAGTGGGTGCAGATGAAGTACCCCGAGAGGTCGCAGGAGGTAGCGGTGATATTCGAGTGGGGACAGGCTTGCCAGTATCTCCTACGTGTGAACTCATTTCGTCAGCACTGGCTGAGTTCCCAGGATGCACTGGTGGTCCAGAGCTGGGGACGACACTAAGGAGTCACAGTCTGGCAGAGTGGCTGGAGGTGACATGTCCTGCAGGAAGGAGGCTGTTTGATCAGCATGGCTCCCTCGGACCTGACCACTGTTCCATCACTTTTGTCTGATAATCCCGTTTACCACCAGAGATCACACTTTGGAAACACGGATGAAGGTTCGGCTGAAGTTGCAGGGGTGGTTGAATTCAGTGGAGAGGGAGACCCAGCTCAAGAAGGAAAGAGAGAAGAGGGACCGATGGGGGCGGGTCCTTTGCAGGAGGGACAGGGTTGAGAAAGAGGCTGAGGGTCAGATGCAGGATGGGCCACAGCAGCCAGAGGGATGGGAGATGCCAGGGACATAAAATGAGATGTAAGAAGAGTCCCAGAGTTTGACATCAGGAGTTCAAGGGCATCCTTTGGAGAGCAGGTGTGGGGAGAGGTGGTGGCTGAAGTTGGTCAGGAATGGGCTGAGGGGCAAATAAAGGGTGAGGGCGTGAGGGAGCCCACAGCGGCAGCCTCTGGATTCCTTCTTCTGGCCCCTATACCAGGCGGTATGTCCCAAACGGTAGGGTGATGGCAGGCACACAGCAAGCGCTTCCTAGAGAGAGATGGGGACATCTCAGGACATCTGATATTTCTCGTAAAGAAATTACTACGCAAAAAGAAATAAGACATAGGCTATCTGGCTCCTTCTTCATTTCCTCCCCACTCACTCCAGGCGAAAGGTTGGGCCTCCCTCCGCTACAGGTGACTCACGGGAGCCCCGGTGTGTGACTGAGAGCCAGCTCAGCCTCCCGCCAGGGGCTGCGGGGGACCCGGGGGCTTTGTTGTTGTTTTTTTTTTTTTGGGGGGGGGAATGTGACAGGTGATGTTCCTGTTATTGCACACCGTGCTGCCTGAGTCACCTGTGGAATTTCCTAAGCACCTAAGGCCGAAGGATTGGGGCAGTTGGAGAGGAAGGAGGAGGGAGCAGGGAGGTGGGGAGAAAGGAAATGATAACGATCTGGATTCTGCTGGTGAGTAATTTGTTTTCTGCTTCTAAGTGAGACATTCAGGATGGGCCTTGACCTAGGGAAGCGGGGTGCCAGGGAGCGCCCAGGGGTACAAGGGAGTGCCCAGGGCAGCAGCTGAGTGAAGTTTAAGGAGGTGACGGTTCCTCAGAGCACCTCGGGCAGAGGCGCCTTCCTCTCCTGCCAGGAGAAGGGCTGGGGGCAGGGCAGCAGGACGACCTGGGGCCCTGACAGGGGACATGGGTCCAGTTCCAGGCCCTTCCTGCTGTTGCACATGGCCTTTTCTAAGGCCTCCCCTCCAGGGAGTCAGGGGATCTCAATGTCAGGAAGTCAGCTGCCGGCCATGCCCTCACACTCCCGAGGGCCCCGCTCTGAGACTTTGCCATGGTCCTAGGTCTGGGTGAGCTGGCGCTGTGTACACTCTGGTGTGCGGCCCTCATCTTTAGTGAGATGCGGGGACACAGGTGGCCCCGGGGCTGCGGGAGTAAGCTTAGGTGCGCAGGTGGCTGTGACACAAGGGGCGCATCCTGCAGGGAGGGGTCGGGCAATGCTTCACAGCCACGGGAGCTGGGCCCTAACAGTTGGGGACAGGGAGCCCAGGCAGAGGGAACAGCAGGAGGGACGGCAGCGTGCAGGCAGGTGGGGATGGCGGCTGGAGCCTCCCGGCCTGAGGTGGAGCTGCTTCACCCTGAGGAGCGCCCAGAGGAAGCCAGCCATTCAGGTTCGCCCTTTAGCCTTGCAGCGCCGTGCTCCTGGCCTGCTCCCTGCTTTCGATTTAGAGTAGAAAGTTAATTTCCCCTCTGGCCTCCCCCTTCTTTTACCGGATTTGGATTTCTTGCACATGTTTTTAATAGGGATCCCTAATCCAAGTGTTGCCTTCTGGGTTTTACTGTTTTCTTTTCCTTAAACAAAACAGAAAGTCTATGCCAGTTTGGAATGGGGCTCAAAACTGAAGCCAGCCAATGTGTAAGACTGGCAGGGGGCCAGTCATGAATTAAGTGCCCCATGCCACTCAAGAAGCCTGGCCGACATCACACTGGTAGGGGCAGGGGGCCGAGCACGGCTGGAGCTGGAGGTTCCTGCGCCTCTGACGCCTCTGCTCCAGGAACAGAGATTAGCACAGACGCAGCAGTTTGGTCATGAGCAGGGAAGGCCTTGAGCAGACTCCATCATCTCCCATCCCAGGTGTGCCGAGCCCTTGGCCTAGAGATGCAGAGCCATGCTCCACTGGGGCAAGGCATCTCACCAGACTACAGAGTCACCCTCCCAGAGTAGTCTTTGGGTGGGATGTCTCCAGGTTCCTTTGAAGAAGCAACCTTATGAAAGTCCTTTCTGCATTTGTTGGGAAACTCGAAAACCAGGGCTGGCTGGCTTGAAGTGGGGGAGGGGTTACCCCCCTTGATGGACTTCTTTTAAGATTTTGTGCTAAGACAAGCGTTATTTCCCCTGCAGAACTAAGAATTCTGTCCACCAACCAGAGAATTGTAGCATCTTCTCCCTTTTTGCCTTGTCTGCTAGGAAGCTCAGAGCCAAGGTGAGGGTTCTTTCAGTAGCTATAGTTTTAAGGTTATTCCATGTCTAGCCTTCTCTTTCTAGGGTCCTGATTTTTTTGTTTCTTTTGTACTTAACCGTGATGTGGAGAAGTCTTTAGGTGGGAAAGAAATGAGGCGTATGCGAGGTTTAAAAATGAAATGCCACCCTGACTGGTTTGGCTCAGTGGTTAGAGCATCGGCCTGCGGACTGAAGGGTCCCAGGTTCGATTCCGGTCAAGGGCATGTACCTTGGTTGTGGGCACATCCCCAGTGGGGAGTGTGCTGGAGGCAGCTGATCGATGTTTCTCTCTCATTGATGTTTCTAACTCTCTATCTCTCTCCCTTCCTCTCTGTAAAAAATCAGTAAAATATATTTTTTTAAAAATGAAGTGCCGTTCGAGACAGAACTCGGCGGTGGTGATCTTCCTTGGGGGTCTGCTGCTCCTCTTACACAAGTGCCTTGAGGAAGCAGCTGAGGGGTGGTGGGAAGGAGAGAGGTGGAAGGCATGGCGGGCTTTTAATTGTTCGCAGAGAATAATAAATGTGTGGCTGGGGGTGCTGCTCTGGTTCGGAACGCAGGTCAACGTGTCCACACAGCCTTCTCTGAAATGGCAGCTTCCAGACTGTCTTGGCCTGACTGCACTGCTCCTTCAAGCTAGCATCTCCTTAATTACGTGTCAGGCTCCTGCGTCCAGCGTTTTCCACAACCCTGTCCAGTGTGTGTCTGCAAGTTGCAGAGACATTTGGATAAGGACTCAGATCTGCTTGGGAGGACTTTTTGGGCCAGGTCCTTAAGCCCCTCTCTGGTTGAGACATCTTGAATCCATACTTCTCCAGAGTGAGGTTCCAGCTCCATGTCACCTGACAGGTGGCCCAGCAGCTTTTGGGAAGTGAGCTATGTCGGTGTCCCTGGGTACCTCGCTGTCTGTCTTCTGCCTGGACTAAGCCCTGGCGTGCTGGATAGGGATTTATAACTAGGGGAAAGGGCTCTTTCTGTTCTGTACTTTGCTGGGCAACCAGGACCAGCCCAGATCAGTCACAGCTGCACCTTCAGGCCAACTCATGCCAGAAGCATAGTGACTTAAATGTCTGCTTTAGCTGTCCTTTAGTATACTGCAGATACTCTTAGACTGGGAAACTGAGGCCAGGGAGGGAAATCACATCCCCCATCTGCAAGGGCACACAGCAAGACCAGCAGAGTCTGCCTCTGGTCCTGACATATTGCCCGACCACTTTGAATGCTTGAATTGCACTTGGGTTTATTTATTTTTAAGGTTTCCAAAGCAACCCAGCTCACATTTAGTGACCACATTGTTTAGAATATAGCTTATCTCATTGGAATGTGGAAGCATCCAGCAAAGCCTGAGCCGGATGTGGCTCAGCTCCACTTCAGGCGCACAAGCCACAGGCCAGGGTCACTCTTGCCTCATCACTCCCTGTCCATGGAGGAGCTTAGATCTCCTGCCTTCCTTCCCTTCCCTCCCTGCCCCCCGGGGAGAGAGGAAAGGGGCAAAGCGTCCTCTTGTGATGGAGGTCAGGACAGGAACAGGATGTTCTCAAGTTCAGATGATCAAAGTGGTTGTCATCGTTCACACCATTTCTCGAGTGTGTGATGCGTGCTTTGCACTTCCTAGCAGTTGTCCCCGCCCCTCCACAAGCAGCGCCTGGTGGTGGGAAAGAGTCTCTGCTCAGGTGGCTGGGGTGGGGGTCCTGGAAGCTGGAACTCGGAGCCGAGCTGGTTTCCTCGGCCACAGGGCCAGTTCTGCCAGGGCAGAGTGAACTCGGGGCCACCTGGGTTTAAAGCTGGCGCTCATGACCTGGTGGACAGCGAGGGCACTCGTTTTTAACCAGTGCCCTTTTGTCCCCTGGAAGACAGCTTGCAATGTCGGGGGCATTTCTTTTTGCCACAGCTTGGGAGGGTGAGATGGAGGGCGCTACTGATACCTCATGGATGGGTGTCCTGATCTCTGGCTGACACAGTCTGGGTGTATGTTGAGCGCAGGCACGGATGTCCATCACCGGTCCGTCCCTCCCATGCATGGACACAGTCCTTGCCCTTAGAAGGGATTGGGGGCACAGACCCCAGGACGTTAGGGCCCCTTGGCCCTGCAGGGAGCACCCAGGCCCCTCTCAGAACAGCTTCTGGTTTTTGTCTCTCGGGCTTTACACGCTTTCAAAGGTCTGATAAGCAGAGGGTCCTGTGGGTGTTCATTCCAGGAAGTTGCCTGGCAGATGGCGAGCAGGGGTCTCAGGCCTGTGCTGGGACTTGGCCTGGCCCTCTCACCAGCTCCCATAGGACACACCCAGGTTGCCAGGCTCCAAATATATGTCAGAGCCAGAGTGAGTGATCAGGCTGGGGGTCTGAGATGCGGGGGGAGGGGGGAGGGAGCGGGAGAGGGAGAATGGGCTCCCTGACCCTCCAGCCACGCAGGCAGAGAGTGGGATGTGGGGAGCTCGGCCTCCCGGCCAGCGAAGCAAGCAGTGCAGCGAGGCAGCTGGAAGGGGTGGGACTGGGGACATAATGTGAGTGAGGAGTGAGGAGTGCTGGCCAGTGCGGAGAGGTGAGAGGTGATGCCGGGTGGGCAGGAGGAGGACGGGGCGGCTGCGGAGGCCAGAATGGCTGGAGGTGCCAGGAAGGCCAGGGGTCATGTGGGCTCACATGGGGGGAAACCTCTATTTCAGGGGTTCCCGACTCTTCTGAGAAAGAGAACCAGCAGTTTTTCTCTGAGGAGCCCTAAATAGGGACTAGAGACTGGTAACTAGGGCAAACTCAGAGTTTCTCCCAGGCGCGTTTGTGTCGGAGCCACTCCGGCAGGTGGCATGTGGAGGCGTCCAGAGGTAGTTTCCGGAACAAAAGCCTTGGCCCGGCCCACTCTGCAGACAGCGCCAGGTGCCCTGTGGTCTCCGACACTGTGCACAGCGCAGGGCCCCCTGGGCTGGGATGCTGCTGCTTGACAGGCAGGGCGCTTGCCCGAGAGCAGGCGGAGCCAAAGGCAGAAAGCCCTTTGCGGGGCAGAGGTCAGCATGGGTGACTTCGGGGACTTGGGAGAAAGGCCGGAGGTGACCGTGTCGGCGCAGTGAGCGCACAGGGCCTGGCCCAGCACCTCCTTGAAGACTGCTTCACCCCAAGGCCAGGCCAGGCAGGACAGGGCCCTGAGGACTAAGACGAAAGGGGCTGGGGGGACACTTCTCCCAACACCTGCGTCCTGCGGCCCATGGGATCCTGCAAGTTTTAGACAATGAAAGGCGTGATGGCGGGGAGGGTAATGCCCTCTGAGAGGTAGAGAAACAGTCTTCTGGAGCATCTGGGGGGCCCTGTGGGGAAGCAGGGGCCCGGGGGCCCCACTGAGCCGCAGCCTGGCCTGTCTCCCAGACCTGCAGCCTGTCACCTACTGCGAGCCAGCGTTCTGGTGCTCCATCTCCTACTACGAGCTGAACCAGCGTGTCGGGGAGACATTCCACGCCTCGCAGCCCTCCATGACAGTGGATGGCTTCACCGACCCCTCCAACTCGGAGCGCTTCTGCCTCGGGCTGCTCTCCAACGTCAACAGGAACGCCGCCGTGGAGCTCACACGGAGGCACATTGGTAAGAGCAAGGGCAAGCGGCTGCTCCAGCTCCCCCCTCTCACCTCCGGCCCCAGTGCAGCCTCCGCGCGGGGCCTCCTGCTAGGGAACGGGAGAGGACTCTGCCCCATCCCCACCCTCACATTTTGTATCATCTCGTTTAGGGGCCAGAAAGGTAGAGTTCAGGTTGCTTGGTCATTCTCACTCACAGACACAGATGGATCATCTCCGAACATTTGAAAGCCACAGAGGAAAACACGTCCCTTAAGGGAACAAGAAAGGGGAATCTGTACGCAAGGCAACATATGCGGTTCTCTTAGAAACTCTGGGCTTAAACGCCTGATGGGTGGGTAGGTGGGTAGTCCGTCTTGGGGGTGTGACCTTTTGTTTGTTAATTTCATACATGATTATGATTATTTCAGAAATTTACAGTATGAACTGCCCACTGCTGGGACACCCCTGTTGCTGGCGTTCTGCCTTCCAACACCCAAAACACAGGACGAAATTATTTAGGTTAGGAACGATGAAGCCTTGATATTTATCACTTGGTTTGCTCATAAAATGATCCCACTAAGGATATTCGTAATTCTGTGACCCGCTTAGAAGGGCCGTGGGAATGGAGGCATGCGGCCCGCTGGCTGCGAGTTTGACATGCTTGGCACGGTAGTGGGTGCAGAGGAGGATTCTCCGGCAGCATCCACAGCCCCCAGGGTTGGTCAAGGGGCTTCAGGGCACAGAGGAAACTGGGCAGGGCAGCGGGGTCAGGCCCACGTGGACCAGAGCACCGCTGCTTGTGTGCGTTAGATCTGGGGCATAAGCAGGGGAAGGGTGGATTTTGCAGTTGAGAGAAGAAAAGTTTGGAGGCCATGGGTAGACGCGTGTGCTCGTTCTCAGGAATAATCCGCTGCCCAGGAAGGGGCAGAGCCCTGCAGGGCCCGACAGCAAGTGGGACAGTGACAAACTTCCCAGATGACCTCCCGTTACTTTACTTTAAAAAAAGATACTAATGTTGAGAGTTGCTGATTTCTCTTTATACTTTTCTATATTTTAAATTTTTTAAAAAATTACTAGAACCAAGTATTTTTGTTCTCTTGGTCTGGGGCTCCCCATCTCCACTTCTGCCTCCCTTTTTTTTTAAAATCTTCACACAAGGATATACGTATATATCCTTTCAGAGAGGAAGGGAGAGGGAGAGAAACATCAGTGATGAGAGAATCATTGATCAGCTGCCTCCTGTGCGCCCCCTACTGGGGACTGAGCCTGTAACCCAGGCATGTGCCTTGACCGGGAATTGATCCGTGATCTTCTGGTTGGTAGGTCAAGCTCAACCACTGAGCACACTGTCTGGGCCCAAGGATATATTGATTTTTGAGAGAGAGAGAGAGAGAGAGAGAGAGAGAGAGAGAGAGAGAGAGAGAAGAAACATCGATGTGAGAGAGAAACTTTGACCAGTTGCTTCCTGTATTTCCTGTATGTGTCCCAACCAGGGATTGAAACGACAACTTTCTGTGTACGAGATAGCCACCCAACCAGGACTGCCTCCCACTCTTGATGGACATACACAGAGGTTCTTCCTTGAGAACCCCAAGTCTGTCCTATAACACTGAACCAAGAAGGAATGGGGGGTGATGGCGGGTGGGACAGTAGTGGGGTGAGGAGACAGGAGGACCTCCAGTGGTCCGTCAGTTCATCGTCTGGTTTCCATCCCGCTCGGCGTTGTGCCTGTAGTCTGGCTCCGTTTTCCAGCCGCTGGGCCCCTCCCTGGGAGCTGAATGGAGGAGCCCTTCCCTGCAGGAGAAGGGAGCACCCCCCCGCCCCCCGGCTGCATGGGGAACTCATTGTCAGAGTGTTTACGTAACTGCTTGAATTGCAGAGCCAATTTAAAAATAATTTCTGTCCATCTGGAGTGGATTTAAGAGATGAAGGAGAGGTAAATGATATAAACCTACGGAATGTTCTTGAAAACTGCACTGAGGGGAGAAAGGTATAGTGGCAGTAAGTCACCCCCACTGTGAAGGGCTCCTGGCGTTTGCTGCCTCAGGGAGGGAGCTCTGTAGGTTTACTGAACAGACTCTGAATCTCGGAGTGGAGGGGACTAGTAGCAGAAACCAGATGACGCTTCGGAGGCACTTACTGTGTGGCTCACAGCACCCCTGTGAGGTGGGTGTCATTACTCTCCCCATCTTAACTTAGCTCAGAGGTTGGAGTAAGTCACTGGGGCTGGGGCTGGGGCTGGTCAGTGGCAGAGGCTGAATTGAAGTTTCCCCCAGGCCCCTCTCTCGTCATCTGCCGCCTCTGCTTTAGGAACATAGACTCACCCATCACGCCCCCTCATGTGGGTTAGGTTTGAGCTCTGGGTCCCATGTGCCTGGTGAAGCTGGGAAGAACCAGTCACTTGGAGCCTAGCTGGCTCTGCCCCTGTGCGAGGCCAGCTGGCCCTGGGCCGCCGTGTGAGGCCAGGCACCCTGGTCTGGTCTGACTCGAGTCTCCCTAGGGCGAGGCGTGCGGCTGTACTACATCGGAGGGGAGGTCTTCGCAGAGTGCCTCAGCGACAGCGCCATCTTCGTGCAGTCCCCCAACTGTAACCAGCGCTATGGCTGGCACCCCGCCACTGTCTGCAAGATCCCACCAGGTAATCACACCTCCACACGCCCTTTTTCTGACTTCCTCTCCCCAGTGGCACGTGCCTGGGCTGCTGGGGAGGTTGCTGTTTTCCTGATGTTTGCTCCTCCTCATGGGTTTTCTCTGAGCTATGCCTTCTTACCGCATCCTTCCTGAATACAAGGAGCAGACACAGCATCGGACAGACCTGCCTTTGGCCCGTGGGTACCTGCTCAGTGTGTGGATGCTCAGGCATCTCCTCCCTCCTCCCTTCTTTCCACAACAGGCACAGCAGGTGTGCTACAGGGGACGGAGGGGTACAGGGCCCTGCTGCTGCCTCTACAGACCTTACACACCAGCGGAGTGTGCAGAGCAGCATAGAGGAGGAGCTCTTGGATTCAGGAGGACAAGCGTTTAACTGTAGGGGTGGATCAGGGACCCCCTCGTGGAGGAGAAGCATAGGCACAGGGTGATGAGGGGGGAGGGTGGAGAGGGGTTCCAGGCTGAGGGGACAGTATGGCGAAGGCCTGAGGGGGTGGAGGGCGGGCACGTAGGGGCAGCACCCTGGCTGGAGGCGAGGCCATGTAGAAGATGGGAAATGTTTAGAAAGGATGAGGCGACCCAGCCATGGAAGGACATGAAAGTTTTGCTTTTATTCTGGGGAACTGCTGAGGGTTTTCTTTCTTTCTTTTTTTAATTAAAATAAAACAGGTTTTTATTGGTTTCAGAGAGGAAGGGAGAGAGGAGAGAGACAGAAACATCAATGATGAGAGAGAATCACTGATTGGCTGCCTCCTGTACGCCCCCTACTGGGGATTGAGCCTGCAACCTGGTCTGGTCTGACCCAGGGGCATGTGCCCTTGACCGGAATCAAACCCGGGACCTTTCAGTCCATAGGCTGACGCTCTATCCATTGAGCCAAACCAGTGAGGGCCTGTTGAAGGCTCTCTGCGCAGGCCTGATGAATCCCACATGTCAAGCTGTGTCCCCCACAGGGCAGCTTGGACAGGGCAAGACCGGGCAGGAGGCCCATCCCAGCGAAGGCCTCCTTACTTAGAACACGGAGGCAGATGGCCCAGTCAAAGCCCATTTTGCACGGGGCGTGCAGCACAGCCATGGGGCACGCAGCTTGTGTGGCCCTGGTCAGGCCGAGGACCGTGATGCAGGTGTGGCTTGTCTTTTCCTGCCCACTGAGGAGCAGATGAGAGCGGAACCCTGGGTCCTGGGCAAGGCCAACGCCAGAACTCGGATACTCCGAAATGATAAGTGCTCTGCGTTCCCAGAACGTTGTATGGTTGTGCCTACAGAGTCCGTTTATATCTCTGCTGTTAGTCTTCCCCAGGTATTCTGGCTCTTCAGGTGAGGAGGCATATTGAGGAGACCAGTTCAGAGAGGTTAAGCCACCTGCCCAAAATGCACAGCTAGTAAGTGGCTGAGCCAGGTGAACCCAGGACTGACGGTGTGACTCCCGAGCCTCATGCTCCTCTGTTTGGCTCAGCTCGTCCGGAGCCTCCTTTGGCCCTAGCTCAGCACGCTCCCCCTGGGAGAAAACTGGAAGAGGAAGCTGGGTTGCATTCTGCCCACTCCCTTCCCCAGCCCTCCCCGCTTCTGTTCGGTGAGGGCTGAGTTGGCTGTGCTGGTGTTTGTTCGCTCATAGAATGTCAACGCTCGCTCCGGTCCTCTGAGGCCAGCCCCTCATTTTAAAAAGGAGACACCCGCTTACAAAGAGCAAGTGACCAGCCCAGAGTCGCACAGCAAGGTTCGGAGCCGCCTGTTGGCCCATTCATCGGTGTCACTTTGGCTCACCTTTCGGGCATCTCCAGCATGTGCTTTTGTCTTTGTTTTTTCTGGGGAGCACATTCCTGGCACTCGGGCGGCAGGACTTCAAACGAGAGATTTGTTATAAACTATCTGTGCCTGTCTGTAGTTTTACTACCTGGAGAGTTAGACACACACCTTCGCTTTGCTGTGAATGTCACCTCAACCCAGCCTGGTGCCCAGAGGCCACAAAGGGGTCCAGGTGGCTCCCTCCCTCCAGGCCTCAACGTGAGGTGGACTCAGAGGAGCTGGCGGGAGGCACCTTGGGACCCTGGGATGAGTTCTGTGATGGGATGGCAGGCGTAGCGTTCCGCTGGCCTGTCTCTCCTAGCACTCCCTCTGTTGAATGACAAGGAGTCGTTTTTCCCCAAGTGGGCGTTCTGGCTCGGGTTCCGGGTCTCTCTGTTCCCTTAGCCCAGGGCAGGCCCGCCTCTCCAAACCCTCCCCACTGCCCTGCCTTCCCCAGTGTTCCCCACAGCTCTGGGGGCTGGAGCCTGCAGGCCAGTGTTTAATTCTCTCCCTCACCTGTGCCAGCAGTACCCCATGGAGGTGGCATGGCTTCAGGGCGGGGTGCCGAGTGTGGAGGCGGTGTGAGTCGGGGTGACCAGGGGTGGGTTCAGCCGGGCGCGGAGCACCGGACACGCCGGCCTTCATCCTCAGGAGCACGTGTTTGTTCTGTTGGCAGGATGCAACCTGAAGATCTTTAACAACCAGGAGTTTGCTGCCCTCCTGGCTCAGTCCGTCAACCAGGGCTTCGAGGCCGTCTACCAGCTGACACGCATGTGCACCATTCGCATGAGCTTCGTCAAAGGCTGGGGAGCGGAGTACAGGTCAGCACTGGGCCCGAGGACAGCAGGGGGCGCCACACAGCAGAGCAGGGTCCCCTCGGAGACGAGTCAGGCCAGCCCTTGCCCAGAGGACAGAGGCGGGGATCCGAGAGGCTGAGACCTGGCAAGCCGATAAGGAAGAGCTGAGCGGTGCTGGCCCAGGGCCTCAGGCACGTGTGCTCCGTGCCACCTCACACCACCCTGGGCGGGACACTGCGTCGCCCTGCTATGTGGGGGGGAAGCTGAGGCCCAGGAAGGGCAAGTGACTGCCCGAAGCCACATTGTTCGTGGAAAGGCTGAGCCTAGGTGGTACCCTCTTGACTTCCTTGTTCATTTCGGGCAGATGGGTCTAGCACGGCCCTCTCCAGAGAGCCACCTTTTCACCTCCTCGCTCTTTCCAGCCTCTGTGGCTCCATCTCTGACTTGGGTGACCCTGAGACCCGGAACATTAAATGACCGAGAAGCAAGGGAGGAGGAGGAGATCTGGGTAGTCACAGAGGAACAGAGCTGACTTGCTCAGAAGAGAAACGGTGTCCCTCAGAATTTCAGATACTGGTTTAACCTAACACTGGTCAGGACGGCCCTGGTCTGCTCTGAGGCTCTCAGACCCCTCGGGTTTGGGCTCAGAGAATCCAGGCCCTTCTCTTTCACACCTGGACAGGAGTCTCCTGAGAGGCAGGGCTGTGGGCCCCTCCTCCTGCTCACAGCCCCCCCCTTCCCGCTTGCGCCCCAGCCCAGCCCTGAGGCGGACGCGGAGGTACCCACACATCAGCAGGAGCCAGCGCCTCCTTGCAAGTTACTCTCCCCTTCTCTTCATTTTTCCAGATGTTTGGAATCCATTTTGTTTTGCAGTCATTCTGCACCCAGGCCAAACCCATTTCAGTGTTGGCTCCGGGCCACCGTTTATAATGAAATCCAGATGAGCATGACTTATGGAAAGTCAGATTCTCATTAGAGGATTTGGGTCCGTGAAATCGTCCTCTCCCATTTACCATATTCTAGCTGCTGTTCCCTGTATGCCCCACGATGCCAGGGAACACAGCGCCTTGGTCTGTGGGGGTCTCCCTGAAATCCTGGAGTGGCCAATTGAGCAATTAAAGGGGTCAGACCTCAGGAGAACTCTCCACACAGTTATAATGGCCTGTGATTAGCCCAGGCCCAGAGGCCTAACCCAAGGGACGTGTTAGCCCACCTTTTAGCCCTGGCTAAGATTACTTGGGGACCAAGAGATGAAAGGTCAGGAAATTAATATATATATTTTACTGGGGAAGTGTTCAGAGATGGGCCTGATGGAAAAGAACCAGAGGGAGGTCCCTTTGCTCTTCTTACATCAGACTACAGTCCTGAGGGCCACCCTCAGACCCCCAGGTCAGGCAGCACCCAGGGTGAGTCTGCAAGCTCATGTCTCACCCTCCCCTGGGGTGAGGCAAGGTGGGTGGTGCCCTGAGGCCAGGGGCCCTTGACCTGGCGTGGCACCACCGCCCTCAGCTTCAAGTGCTGGGAAGAGGCCACTTCGTGGCGGAAGCCATTCTCTGGGGGCACTGTGTCACTGCGCTGGACACAGTGCCAGCACACCCCGTCCTGGGCGGCCCCCGTCACTGCCACCTGGCAGCACCGCAGAGCAGCCTAACTGGTGGGTGCGGCCCCTTCCCAGAACAGCCTTGCCCTCCTCCTGCCTCTTGGGCCAAGGAGGTTAAGGTTTCATCCCTTCTCTCTGTGAGGTGGCCGAACGCCGGCCCAGGCCCAGGCCTCTCACCTCCAGCTGGCGCCGCGCCGGCCTCAGCAGATAGCCTTCGCTCGGCGGAGGCCTTTGGGCGCACGCCTGCGGGCTGCGTCACCAACCAGCCTGAACGTAGACAAAGCGCTTTGGGGAAAAGAAACGTGTGGTGTGCCCTGGTTTTTTCCAGTAATTGTTTCATGGCTCGCTCTGCTGGTAAGATTTTCCAAAATAAGGCCATAGATGGGAATTATATCAGCACATTGGGAACCGACGGCATGTGGACTCTGTCGGCGCTTTGTAAAAAACACCCCTCAATCAGACAGACACACGTCATCGCGGCCTGCTGGGGCTGGGCCGGGGCTGGACGTGGGCAACCGAGGCGCCCATTCAGGACAGAGGGGACCCGGGGAGACGTTTGTTCAGGCTGAAGGCTGTCAGGGGCCCTCACAGCCGCTGGTGGGCCTCTGGGGTGCCCTGGAATTTGCGTTCCACTTTAACTCTTTAAGGGCCATCTCCTTCCCCATCAGGAGAACCTGATTCACTCAAAGCTCTTGTTGGTCGGAGAGCTGGGTGTGGCAGATTCTGCAAGTTGTTGGCACTTCCACTAGGGTCTCGGGGGTCTAGCAAGGCAGGGTCTACCTATGACTTTGGGGAGAAGACTCTTACCAAGGCAGGAAAAGGTTGTCTTATCTATATGTCCTGGCATTTTAAATATCTCCCACCCCTTTCCCTTTCCCTATGTCTTGTAGGAGACAGACGGTGACCAGCACCCCCTGCTGGATCGAGCTGCACCTGAATGGGCCTTTGCAGTGGCTTGACAAGGTCCTCACCCAGATGGGCTCCCCGAGCATCCGCTGTTCCAGTGTGTCTTAGAGACAGTGGGTGAAGGGGAGGGCGGGCTTAGGGAAAACAGCCACGTAGGAGGTAGAGGAAATTGGAACTCTACTCCACTCACGTGTCAAGGAAGAAGACATTTTTCTCCCTCAACCAAAATGGCACCAACCTGTTCTCCAAAACACGAAAGCAAACCCAGAGCTGGATTTTATGAACAGCTGTTTGTTGAACATTTGCCCTCTGGCACAATTTTGAAGGGCAAGAAATGCCTTCTGCTGTGGTGGCTTGAGCAAACAGGTAGTATGTCCCCACCTGCCCCTTCCCCCAGCCCCCCCTTTTCTCAGTGACAGCAGTCTGGGATGGCACTGTCCAACATGCAAAGGCCAGGAGTGTGGCGTTCACTTTGGGTGTTCTACGCAGGGCAAGCCTGCAGGGGTGTGAGTAAGCCCCATACCCAACCTTGACAAATGCCTCTTGAGCTGAGCACCATGAGCCCCTCAGCGAACCCCGCATGGGAACTGGGCTGACTTGGGGTTGGAAGGGTCTTGTGGCCTCTCCCCGCTCAGAGCAAACGGATTGGTGTGAGCCAGTGTTCAGACCACGCCGGGCAGTGGGAAAGGCTGGTGGCATTGACCTTTTTCACAGCGCTCGTACACGTCCTTTCTCACTTGGAGCAGTTACAAGGATCGGCTGAGGCTCAGTGCATATGCAGTATACAACTCATCACGTTAATCTCAGAGAGATTTGAATCACGTGACGTATTCACAGAGCGCAAGAGGTGTTGAGGAGTGATGGCGTTCAGGCTACGGCAGCACGACACTGCGTGGTCCCAGGTGTAAGAGCTCACTTCATACTCCTGCGCACTAGGCTACTGTGTGTATGTGGTCAATTGCATTAATTTAATGAGCTTCGTCATGTGCTCTTTGTTTTATGCTTAAATCCTGGGCTGGCGTGTGGACTGGAAACCAGAGTGGGACCCAGCGACATCTCCCCCAAGATGCAGGTTTTGTTGAGAAGACACCTGCCAGCAGTTTTGGAAGCTGAAATGAAGAAAAGCAAATTCACCAGGAGGGGAAATCTCAGGCCAACATAGGCAAATGAAAGGGCTACTGGCTTTTTTTTCTTTTACACCTTTGAAAATTGCAGGCTTGGTGCAAAGAGGTCATCTTTCCCCCGGGGCATAAGATTATCTGGTTCTCGTAGAAGATTCTCAGTGACAACTCTAGCGGTTACATTGTGTACTAAGCACTGCTCCCAGTGGCAATTAGTGAGGAAACTGTTATGAATTATTTCAACTGGAAAAAAAAAGCCCTTTTGCAGAATACAGCAGACAGCATTGCTACTTGCAATTGGTACTTTATTCTTTGCTGCTGTTTTTATATGAAATGACTTATCCCGTATTTTTGCATGAATTTCGACCAGGAAAAATAAAGGGGTTTCCTGTGGAAGTCCCGTCTGAATTCCAGGTGAGGGGAAGAAAGTGTATACTTTTGGCAGGTTCTCCACCTCAAATGTGATGACATTTCTGACGCTACGTGGAGAGGTGGGAGGCTTGCCAGAGCCTCGCCTGTAGGATTCTGCGCCACTGAAGCTCCAGCCTTGAGGTTTCCAGGTAGGAGCTGCTCACCATGCCTTCTGAGGACACAGGAAGAGACAGATGGGGAGCAGCACTTTGCCAGACCTGTGCCAGTCTCCTCACAGGGCTGCTGACAGAACCCAGAGACAGTGCCCAGCTCCTCATTCCACCCGAGGGCCAAACACTGTGAAGTTTGTGCCTGGTGTGAAAGGACCTGTGGACTGCTGCTTACCGGTGCAGGCGGCCATCTGAACCGCCTGCATGTGCAGCCGTAATCCCGGTCAGGTCTGACCTGTGGTGTGCATAATTCCACTGTGGCCTCTCCTAAAAGCCACGAGCATCAGTTCCCGAGGGCCTGCATTCTCCACCTGCTACACGATCCTGTGAGGGCTTCCTATAGCACCCGGCTGTCCTGTAGGTACTTGGCAGCTTAGCTTCAGGTACAGCCCAGCTTTGGTGATTGGACGGTCATGTTTGGCTATATGTGAATGGTGCCTTAGAACCCTCAATGCTTTGTGTTTTTCCAAAAGCTACTTACTCGGTCCTTTTTCTTTGTAGACTAGACTCCTATGGGAGGCAGCAGAAGGAAAATGCAGGCAAGCCGATCTCTGGCACCACTGAACGCAATCTGGTCTTACCTAGAGCTTAGGACCTGGCCGCTCCGGTCACAGAGGCTGCACAGATGCTTTGGGGCATGTGTAATAACAGTGTCCTTTCTTTGTCACAAAACGAGTTATATTTGTAAGTCCTGTTGTATGAAAGGCATTGATACATTTAACAACTTTTTTAAAGGACAGCTGAAAGGCGCAAGAGGAAACGGGCCGTTCTAGAGGGTGACAGTAGCTGTTGGGTAGCAGTTAAGTGTAGTTGTCTAGGCTCCCTCCCAGGTTGCCTTCATCCTGCAGCCCAGAGTAGCTAGCCCTGGAGTGCGGGGCCTCAGCACCTCCCCCAGGAGCCAACTTCTATCCCCTTTCCTCTCCTCCCCCTTCCAAACTTTATTTAGCAACTTCGATCCTTCCAGCGCACACGTAGGGAGCCGCCCAGCGGTTCCAGCTACAGGCCTGTGCTGGGACATCGTCTCAGTTGGCCAGCTTCCCGGCAGGCTGAGAAAACCTGACATTTTGAGACAAGCCTAGAGTCAGGAGCAGAGACTTGGACTCTTCGAACACATGAGGGCAAGGCTGCTGGCAGGCCTCTCCATTGTCCTTATGTTGTCTGTGCTGTATTTTTTTATCGACCATGACTATTTTTTTAAAAATCATTGTTAACGTATTGGAATGAGCTGTAGCACGTATCTTAGGCTTAGTTTTTGTTTTCTTTCTCCATCTCCCCCTGACTTCCTAGAGTGTGGATGTATTCCAAGGCTGAATGCTTTTACTCAGAGCACAGAAACAGGTTTTCTGTAAGCAGTGTGTGCAGGTCATACATGCATGAGCAGTCAGTCGGGAGAAGGCAGCTATCTGACTTCATCCTTAGCTGCCCTTTCTGAGGCTCACTGTATGTCTCTGCAGGGGGGAGCCCCACTCTGTGTAGTCCTTAAAAGGTGGAGGAAGAGGAATCCGCAGACAGCTTATGGGACTACTTACCAGGGGTTACCAGTAGTAAGAGAGGGCATGACTTTAGTTCTGGACCCGGTGCCTTGCTGTGTGACTTGAAGTGGCAGAGTTGGGCCTTTTCCCAAAATCTCCGTCAATGACTCGAAGTTGTACCATTTTTCTTTGTGTGGCATAAATGTCCCCTTCTAGAATCCCTTCAAGTAACCATCTTCAAAATGTGTATCACCCTTTTAAAGAGCCTCAGCTACTTCTCAAGTGGGTGGGAAAGTAGAAAAAATTACATAGAGGACATGGATCAAAAATGAAGATGAGGCATCTCTAGTAGAATGGCGTCTGTCAGTGGAAATGACCGGAATCCAGGCAACGCTGCAGAAACCAACTTGCCTATCATGTAAACTGGATCGAGAACTTCTCAGTGATTCTGTAATTGATTTTATGCTCAAGTAATGTACACTCTTGCATCCTGGTGTTTTATATTTATATAATAACTATTCAAGACAGACAACTATTTAATTTTCTTAAAGAAAATTGGAAAGGTCTCTCCTCCCCAAGCCAGTGGCTGGGAAGAGCTGGAGACACAGCCAGTTCTGATGTGGGTTGAGGGCTCAGAGGCTTTTTTTGGCTCAGCATCCAGACACACCAGCCCAGGCTCGCTAATCATGTGGAGGCGTGTGACAGCAGGCAGCTCTGGGCCTCTCCCTGCCTGGGGGTGAGAACTTTACATGGAGGGCTGGAGTCCCCTCTCCAAGACACCTCCACTCACCCTCCTGCAACGAGGCTGTTCAGGTCGGGACTCTTGGAATGGGAACAGAGCATGGACGACGTCGACCACCTTCACTTCTCAGCCAGCCTGACCTTTTAATACCTTTGTAAAAAGCATGTACGTATTTATAGTGTTTTAGCTTTTTCTAACTTTTGTATCGTAAGAGCAGAGCACCTGGTTAAGCATTGTACTATTGTACTATTAAAGATTTGTCCCCTCTGTCTCTTCTTCCCCTCGAAGTGCCCTTCTAATAAACTTTTCCTGGAAAAGCTCCTACACCTGGAGCGGTCTCATTCTTGCTGCCGTGTCCGGGTGGGGAGAGGATTTACAAGGGAATCCAGTGGGGCACTGGGGAGAAATGTCTCTCAGCCCTAATGTCCTTTGACCAAGGATGTGCCACAGCCTTATGTAATACACCACGGGCCTCATTCACCCACCAAGCGCCACATGCAGTGCCAGCAGGAGCCCCTGGGTCAAAAGTCCCACCCCCGTTGCATCTGCCCGGGCCCACACAGGTCCTACAGCTACTGTCTCTCCATTGTCACTTTGCAGTCTTTTCCCCTGGACTTAAAGGCCTTTGAAATGATTAGACGCCACCACACTACTCTTCCCCTAGGCATGGAGACAGTTTTAGATTCCTAAGTGAGGTTTCCAGCTTAGACGACTCTGTTAGCCTCCTGTGAAAATTCATTTTAAACTCGTAAGAAGACAGACTTCAACATTTTCTCCTTGGCTGAAGCTTATACTGACCCCAGCTGATGTGGATTAAAAACCAGGATGATTGAAACAATTTGGAGGAGGAAGATGGAACGGGGCTGGCACAGTCATCAGCTGGGCACTTACACAGCAGCCTTCCTTCTGCGGACCTTACCGGAGTTCACAGGCACTACGTCAGATTCCTCTCTTTGTGATGATTTGGCCAATTCTCCCCTCCTGCCCTCCAAAAGACTCCCCACTAAGGTTTTATCTAATCTGTATTTCTCAGCAAATGGCTCAAATCCATACCTCTAACCCAACCTGTCCTTTGAGCTACAACTTTAAATTCCAGCTGCCTGTCAAATGTGATTTAAGACCTAACACCCACAAACTGAATCATCTATTTAACGAAAGTATGTGGCGAGCTCACTCCTTTTCTGACTCCCCATTTTTATCAGTAGCCTCTCTCTAGCTCCCTCTCCCCCTTCTCCAACTCCTGAGCAGCCTGATGCACATCTCTTCCTTGCTCTCCTTCACCTCTGCTGCCTGTCAATCAAACCTCCCTTTCGGAAAGGCTTTGCTCCCTGAATGGGCCCGGCTCGCCTTGGTACAACCTCCTCTTTTCTTGTACCTGCACCTACTCCTCCGTCTGGTTGGTGTTCCCAAGCCACTGCGCGTGTTCTTGATGTTCTTCCCCAAGTGACCTCATCTACTCACAAGATTTCAGGCCACGTAAATGCCACTGACTTCCAAATCAGCATTTACAGCCTGGGCACCAATCCCAGGCTTCATATCTGTAGCCAACAGCCTGTGGGCTAATACACTACATGGAGATGCCACAAGGACCTCAAACTCATAACTTAAAAAGCAAATTCCCCACTGCTCTTACTGAGTCATCACCCTCTCCTCTGGCCTTCAGCCCCAACTCTGGCTCCACCATTTACCCATCCTATAGCCACAGAAGTCACAGTCACCCACCCTCCCTCACTCCCCACATCTAATCAGTCCTGTTTCCCACTCTCACTGCCCTACACAGGTCCTCTAGCACCCAGATACCTGCACCAGCTGTGTAACTACTCTCCTAGTCTCCAGCCTGTCTTCCTGTACATGCAGCATCAGCACCACCCCAGTGACCTGCCTGACCTTAGATGCCCCGACCCCCTCAGCCACAGCACACATGCTAAGGTCTTTAACAGGACCACCTGACCTTCATCACTGGGCCCCATGTGGCTCACACAGCTGGCTGCCTCACACTATGCAACATGTTGTTCCTTACACTCTGCTTGGAACGTTAACCCCTCTTCCCCTGGCCAACCCCTGCCCCGGCCTTTCTGACACACGCCCCACCGGCTCTGTGGGCTGTCACTAATGCTTTGCCTCCAGACATCTCCAGGAAGCCCTCTGTGAATCTATCACCACATTCTCAGCTGTCTTCACCATGGCTTTCTCCTAGGCTACGAGCTCCCTGAGAGCAGAGTTTGTATCTTATTTTTATACCCCCAACTTCTTTTGGCCACGACATATTGTTAGATAAATGAATCAATTACAGCCCATGTCTAAAAGATTCTACCTCAGCAACACCTTTGCATCCATTCCCAATGTACTAGTCTATAGTACATCCTTATAAATAGCCAAAGGAATACCACCAAACAGTTCCTGATTACCTTTTATCAGAGCTATTCCAATAGTCTCCTAATCTGTCTCCCTCTATGTAGTCCAGGGATGGCAAATACGGGGCAAAATTACCACCATTCTCTATCCACAGTGAAACCACTAGTCACAGTGCTGGGTCCATTCTCAGCCTCAGAATCCTTTTCAACACTTCTCTCCAAATAGTGCTAATTAACTAGTGTTGGCTAATACTACTGCCCGATGTCCTTGGAGTGTAATTGTAGTTAATGTCTCTTCTGCTCCAAACTTCTTGACTCCTCAATTACCTCCAGAGGAAACACAAGCCTCACAAAGTAGGATTTCATGGTTCTCTCCAACATCAATCCATCCTTACCCATCACCACTCCTCCAATTGGACTACTAGAGTTTCCCAACAGAACTCCTTGTGTCATCGCCATACCTTTGTTCATGCCATAACTTCCACCTATCTGCCCAAATTCGTATCCTTTCAGCTCAATGCAAGCATCACTTCCTGTAAGTCAGTGGGTCTCAAAACGTGGTCACTAACCAGTTACATCAGTATCACGGCAGAAACACATTCTGAGGCCCCACCCTGGACCTACTGAATCAGAAACTGGGGTGTGGCCCTCCAAGTGATTCCGATGTGGGCTCCTTTGAGAAGCCCTGCTCCCAGCTGCGTTTTATGCTCCTCCCGACACTGCTCTCCTTCCCACAAGCAAGTAGGGCTGATCAAGGTGCTCTGCACATTCTGCCCAGCATTCCACCTCTTGTGTCTTCATCTCGTTTGTCCCCTCCTCCCACCCGAGTTGGACAATGAGCTCCTAGAGCAGAGAAAACACATCCTTACTGAGTCTGCAGCCTCTGCTGCACCTGGCCCAGTCTGGCACCAAGAAAGTTCCCAATCAGTGTTGGCTGACCCCTGGATCCTTGTTTTATCAGGTTAAAGGAATAGGTTAGTTGCTTTTTTCTCACCGTTTTGGGCCTTCTAACTTCACCATTCATGACTTCCTGAGAGTTCCCTGGAGCAGCAGGATTGGTGCAGACCAAGTCCTTGGGCTCAGACGAAGAGACTCTTTTCTCTCTTAAATCATGCTGCTGTTTTCTTACAGTTCCTACCCCAGGTCTCACTTAGCCAATGTGGTTATAGCATTAAAGCCACCTGGTGGATAAGAGCTAGGGGAGCGGTAATGACTGTTCACATCCTTCATAGGAGAGAACCAGGAAGACTGGTCATGAACTGCTGTATGTGACCTTTTTGTGCCGCCCAGATTTGTAGTTATGGGGAGAGAATATATGAGTCTATCAACATGTGCACACAGATATTAAAGGGGTCTAGAGAAAAAAAAGTTCTTTTCTTGCCAAACCTGTATTCCAAAGATGCAGTAACAACCAGTAAGTCTTGGTTTTGAATCAGTACTTTTCCAATGGGAAACAAAGTAGAACTGTAAGTCATCAAGAGCTGGAATGTGCTCAGTGGTGCTCCAACAAAAGGCCCATACATTGCCATTACCTCTTAATTCTTCATTCTGCAAATCAGAAACACCTCGGAACAGAGCAAGACGCTTCCTCTACTAGAAGAACTGCAACACACACACACACACACTTCACTTTGAATAAAGAAATCTACATTAAGAGCAAGACCTGTGATGTTAATAACAGGCATATAGGTCATGCCCCAAATACAAAACTTAGAGAATTTCTAAGACTCTTTCTACAAGAGTTTATATGCCAAAGGTGCAAGCACGGGTCACTAAACTAACCCCCAAGTGGAATCTAAATCAAAATTAGAACTCTGCCCTGTACAGTCAGCATGCTACTTTATGAGACACACAAATGATGAGAAAAGTTAATAGGGTGTTGTTTTCAAGCCAATCCTAGTAGGTAGGTACACTCGACCAGATATTTTACATTTTCTCCACCTACAATCTTTTAATGAAATTTGATATTTAATGACAGAATGCTGTAGCTAAATTGTCTTCCCTATTTTTAAATTTGGGTGTGTGTGTGTGTGTGAAGGACAACTCCAACTCATTACAGCATTCTCTGGAAGTCTGTCTCCATCAATCAGAGCATTTAATGAATCAGGACCTCTGACCACACTAGACACATGTTTGCTAAATTTAGCTTTGCATCAGCAAAGACAAGCTCAGAATAGTTCATGGGGCTCTCATCTTACCCTTAGACAGTGATTCTTCCAAGATTGTCTTTCTATGGCAGGCCAAGGCAGGGCAAGGGGCACATGCTCTCCCTATGGCCGTTGTTAAGATTGGCCCGAGGTTGAGGGGATCCAACATCAGCCATGGCAAACATCTCCATCCCCACCTCTCCATGACGGGAACTTGAAGTTGGCCATTTGTCACATCTCATGTGGTATAACTGGTTTGCAGTAATGGCCTGACATGCTTCATGGTTCTTGAACCACATCCCATATTACTCAGCCATCTAAGTCTAGCTTCTCTGAATCTCCAGCTTCTCTAAATTAGATGTGACCAAGTTCTATAAATAGAGAGCAAGCAAACTGCTTCTGTCAATCTTCTCATATTCTGGCAGGATAACATATTTAAAAATTATAAAAATAACTATGTCTTCATCACTCTAAAATTATTACATAACACACGATTTTCTGAGGAGGGAAAAACTTACTGTCTCTCCCTACCTTCCAACACTCATAGACCTTCAAACTTTGTGATAATATTCATCAAACTATCAAATACAAATACAAACCAAAATTAAGGTCCCACTATGTGCCAAACCGTGTGTTATACAAATAGAGAAATATTGCAAGTGGAGGAGGTAGACAATTCTCTCATTTTAAGTCTCAGATGGACAGTCCATAATAACTTGTGAATGGCAACTATGGAGGTCACTTTAGATAAAGTACAACTTTTATTACACTACTAGAGGCCCATTGCATGGATTCGTGCACTGGTGGCGTCCTTCAGCCTGGCCTGTGCCCTCTTGCAAACTAGGGATCAGGCCAAAACCGGTGGTCCAACATCCCCCAAGGGATGTAGAAGTGTGCAAAGCAGCAGGTGGCCGAGGAGCCTGAGCCCGGATGGGGTACCATGCCGCCTCTTGGCAGCGCTGCCGCGGAGGCAGGAGAGGCACATGCTGCCGCAGCCGTGCGCACTAGCCATGAGCCAGGCATCTAGCGCCAGTTGGTCGGTCAGTTGAGCTGCACTCCTGCTGTGGGAGCGCACTGACCACCAGTGGGCAGCTCCTGCATTGAGCATCTGCTTCCTGGTGGTCAGTGCGCATCATAGCAACCGGTCACTTAGGGTTTTATTTATATAGATAAATATATATAGACTAGGGGCCCGGTGCACAAAAATTTGTGCACTCGGGGGGTGGGGGTCCCTCAACCCGGCCTGTACCCTCTTGCAGTCTGGGACACCTCGGGGGGGGAGGGGATGTCCACCTGCTGGCATGCCTGGCCAGCCTGGTGAGGGGCTGAGGGCCATTTTCAAGCTGCCCACAGCCCCTTCAGGGTTCGTGCACTGGGGGGTGGCTGGGTTGGTGAGTGTAGGTGTGGCCGTTTCCCACCAGAGGGCCCACAATCGCACGTGCCTGGTGGGCCCCCACCACTGAGGGGACACACCTGGCACAGAGCTGGGTGGTGAGCCAGGGGCGGACGCTGGTGCAGGATCCCTCGGTAGGGCCCTGCTGCTGAGCAAACACACCCGGGGTGGAGCCGGGCAGTGAACTGGCTTCGGCTGCTCCACACTGTGCAGCAGACGCTCCCGCACGCCCTGTGGAGGCCCCCGGGGGTCGGACGAAGGCAGCGGACCCTGGACGGGTGCTCCCGCATGCCCCCAAGGAGGCCCCCAGGGGCAGAGCCAGGCTGCGGACCCAGGATGGGCGCTCCTGGACACCCCGCGGAGGCCCCGGGCTGGACCCTCCTCCCCCCACTGAGCTGACACACCTGGCACAGCTATGCCGGCCGTGGAGGCTCCCAGTACAGAGCCACCCTGCCAGCCTCCATCTTGGCTGGGTTAATTTGCATACAGCCACTCTGATTGGCTGGTGGGTGTGGCTTAGGCATCCCAAAGAAACGGTCAATTTCAATATTACACTTTTATTAGTGTAGATAATTGGAACACTGGTGCTTTAAGCTGAGGCCTAGGCAGGTAATGAAACCTCCTGTTTGTTTCAGCTCCGTGGCTTCTATAATTGAAACATTGCTACTGTGAGCAGAGGCTCAGCCAGCCTAGGCAGGCAGTTGCAACAAAAGCCTCTGGTTTGTTCTAGCTTCGTAGCTGTTGGCCTCCATCTTGGCTGGGTTAATTTGCATACAGCTGCTCTGATTGGCTGGGAGGTGTGGCTTGGCTAGTGGGCGTGGCTTAGGTGTCTGAGGTGATAGACAATTTGCATATTACTTTTATTATATAGGACTAGAGGCCCGGTGCATGAAATTCTTGCACTGGGGCTAGGGGGTGTCCCTCAGCCCAGCTTGCATCCTCTCCAATCTGGGACCCCTCAGGGGACGTCCGACTGCCAGGATCAGCCTAAACCAGCAGTCGGACATCCCTCTCACAATCCGGGACTGCTGGCTCCCAACCACTCACCTGCCTGCCTGCCTGATTGCCCCTAACTGCTTCTGCCTGCCAGCGGATTGCCCCCTAACCACTCCCCTACCAGCCTGATTGATGCCTAACCGCTCCCTTGCCAGGCTGATTGCTCCTAACTGCCCTCCCCTTCTGGCCCAGTTGTCCCCAACTGCCTTCCCCTTCTGGCCCAGTTACCCCCAACTGCCCTCCGCTTCTGGCCCGGTTGCTCCCAACTGCCCTCCCCTGCCAGCCTGGTCACCCCTAACTGCCCTCCTCTGCCAGCTTGGTCACCCCTAACTACCTTCTCCTGCAGGCTTGGTCCCTGCAATTGCCCTCCCCTGCTGGCCCAGTCACCCCTAACTGCTATCCCCTGCAGCCTGGTCAGCCCTAACTGCCCTCCCCTGCAGGCCTGGTTGCCCACAACTACCCTCGCCTGCCGGCCATCTTGTGGTGGGCATCTTGTGATGACATGGGGGCTGCCATCTTGTAATGACATGAGGATGGCTATCTTGTATGAGGGTGTGATGGTTAATTGGCATATTACCTCTTTATTATATAGAACTAAGGACCCGGTGCACAAATATTTGTGCACTCGGGTGGGTCCCTCAGCCCGGCCTGTGCCCTCTCACAGTCTGGGACCCCTTGGGGAATGTCCATCTGCTGGCATGCCTGGCCAGCCTGGGTGAGGGGCTGATGGCTGTTTGCAGGCTGGCCAAGACCCCCAGTGGGGACCCTCACCCCATGCGGGTGTGGCCAGCCTGAGTGAGGGGCTGAGGGCTGTTTTCAGGCTGCTCACAGTCCCTTCAGGGTTCGGGTCCCTACTGGGGTACCTGGCCAGCCTGGGTGAGGGGTTGAGGGCCATTTTCAGGCTGCCCACAGCTCCCATTCACCCAAGGTCCCAGAGAGGCTGGCTGGAATCAGGTTTCTGGGGTTTATTTATCTTCTACCATTGAAACTTTGTTACCTTGAGTGGAGGCCTAGGCAGGTTAGGAAGCCTCCTGTTTGCTTCGGCTCCATGGCTTCTATAATTGAAACATTGTTGCCATGAGCAGAGGCCCAGCCAGCTAGGCAGGCAATTGCTATGGAAGTCTCCTGTTTGCTCTAGCTCCGTGGCTGCTATCTTGGCTGGATTAATTTGCATACAGCTGCTCTGATTGGCTGGGGGTGTGGCTTAGTTGTCTCAGAGTGATGGTTAATTTGCATATTACTCTTTAATTAGAGTAGATTAGTTCATGATCACTCTTTTTTTTTTTTTTCTTTTTCTTAAATATATTTTATTGATTTTTTACAGAGAGGGAGGGAGAGGGATAGAGAGTTAGAAACATTGATCAGCTGCCTCCTGCACACCCCCTACTGGGGATGTGCCTGCAACCAAGGTACATGCCCTTGACTGGAATCGAACCTGGGACCCTTGAGTCTGCAGGCCGACGCTCTACCCAGTGAGCCAAACCAGCTAGGGCACTCTTCTTAACTTGGGCCTTTAGTAAATGCCACTGGATTCTTTTATTCCACATTTTGCCTAGAAGAGGCTGATAACTGAGGTCTTAAAAATGTGAGTTGTCAGTATACATGTGCATGTTGGATCCAAAATAATGAGTTTGACAAACACATTATTCACTATTTATGCCTAATCCAATGAAGGAAGAAAGGCTTCTCCACATACATTCTCTACTAAACAACGAAATCATAATAATACACATTAGCAGACTTTATAAGCAAATCACATTTTAATCATCTGGCTTTGTTTAAGCCACAAAATCAAGTTCACAGCTTTTTTTTAGTCTGTTTTCTCTAACCAATGATCCTAATGCATTTTCTAAAACCTCTCATATTTTAAGAAAAACATGTCCCACCTTTCATTTTGCATCAAGGAGCTAACTTTCCTTATATTCCTAATGAATGGCTGACCCAGTCATCTCAAAGAAACACTGATGGAATGGTGAATAATCTTCTGAATAGTAAATAAAAAAAAAGTCACCAAGCAAGACAGCCACCAAAGTTCCCTGAAACAGCTCTTCCTGAATGCTCCAATCACTGCAACCTTTGCTCCTGTGGTTGCCCTAGCCCGGCACCGTGAGCCCTCCGTTCCTTCTGCTTCTGCCTCATGTCCCAGTGCTTGAAAGACGGAGCACAGGGGTCTGAAAGTTGTTTCTGCTAGTGAGCACACTAGACCAAGAAGCAGTGCTCAGCCCCGGTGCCAGCACCACCCGGCTTTGGACCCAGTGCCATTTAGAGCCACGCAGCGGCCACCACAGTGATGGGTTATTTGCTGTATTTCCAACTCTTCCTTTGGAAACTTTCCCTTTGGTGGTCAGTTCCCCAGGGGCTGACCCACTCGGCCCAGGAAGTAACACAAAGCACTCAGGGACTCACGGCCTAATGTTTTCATATCCTTTTCTACCTCACTCACTCCTTCATAGTACTATGAGACAGTGGTCTGTCTTTCAGAGAGAAGGGTGTAAAGTGTGACAACATAGCTCTGACACCTCAAGAAAACTCTAAGGAAGAAGAGTTTATTCATGATAAAGGCAATGCCAAAACTTCTGTGTGTGATCACAGACTGTTTCAATGGCCCATTATAGGGAATTACTTAAGTTCCCCTCGATCTCTTACACACATGCAAACCGCACCTACCCGTCACCCCCCAAATTTGAAAAGGGATCTGTTTTATCCCTATCAGAGTAGGGAACCTTTGCCTCATTTATTATAGTCTAAAATGTTACACTGGCTCCTCAATACTTTCTAGCATGAGCTCAGATACTACATTTTAATTGAAATGCCCAGAGCAACTCTGTAACTAGATATTAACCTAGGGCCACTGCCACTGGTCCCACCTATACTACAGCACAAATCGAATCCTCAGCTGCTTCCTTTCTTTTGATGCAAAAGCATCAAAGCTCAGAGCAGCAAGCTCCTCAGAAGCAGAAAATCCAGAACACCCAGGAAAGGTGGCACAAGCTCCTGATCTGCATCATGAAGTGTGACCAGAGGGCATGCTACAGAAAAGTTGACTAAAAGTGGCTTCTTCTTTATCTTGGGCAAATCACACACAACCTCTGAGCCTCTCATTCTTTCCATTCCTAGAACAAAAAAGCATATCTAAAAAATTATCAGTCCTTACTGTCATTATACTCCTCACTCCTTTACAATATCCCGAGGGAGAAAACCCTCAACCCTCTACTAAAAAGTAAAATTAAGAGGATCCTATGAACAAATCAGGCAGCCAACATGATGATGGAAAATTCAGCAAAATGTAACGGGGTTGACAGGAAAGTATCTCAGGTAATGCAAATTAGCATCTTTGTTAGTCACACCCTAGTAGGAGTAACTTAGTGTTCTTCATCAGATGAAAGGCCTTCGATTTCATCTCTGTCTCCCCCAATTGCCATCCAGAAGGCTTTGGCAACCTGTGGTGAGAGAAACATGCAACACATTTTAGCCAACAGCTAAATTTCAGCTCATTTCATGTCACACTTTGATTAAGACCTAAAATTCTATATCCTGCCCTCCACCCTCTGGCAACATATATTAAAACCCTTGAATATCCGGACCCAGAACTTCCACTTCTAGAAATCTCCACTCAGGATATAATCAGAGTTGTGTACAATGGTGATGGGTAAGGATATGCAGAGCTTCACTCTTTATAGAAGCAAAAACTGCACATGACCTATCCACAAGTGCACTGGATAAATTATGACACATTCATACAACACAGTACCATAAACGATATATGTTTCCTGCTAAAAACATGCACTGCATCGGTAATAACAAACTAAAACAAAGTAACTGCGTTTTCTAGTCCAACAGTTAGGAAGGCAAACATTCTGAGTCTCTATGAAAGTTCTGTGTCACTCAACATACATTTGAAAAATCTTGGTTTGACTGCAGCAACTAAGTTACTACTATGTAAACATTCAATTAGTTATAAGTTAAAATCCAATGAAAAATTCACACTAAGACACTTTAGAAATAAATGAAGAAGTATAATTAATCAATAAGTGCTATAATTCTAACAGCATGGACCTTTGTAGGTAATAAATACCTGACTGATTGTCTCACCTTTTCTGCATGCAACTTTCTCTGCTCGTGAGGAAGCGTCGCAGCCTTGTCTAGGGGGAAAATATATCTTAAGAAATTCATCTAAAACCACAAGAGAATCTGGAGTGTACAAATGTTCTAACACTGGGAGACGGGTTTCAAAGACATGCTTATGGTGTAGTCATTATAGCTGTTAGGAAATTTAAGTCTTCCAAATTCTCCAGATGGGAATGATGTGAGTAAATTGGTAGGGGTGTCACTGACTCCACATTAATGAGACAAACTGAAAGAAACAGACTCAAGAGAAGAAGGGAAAATAAGAGGAAAGAGAATAAAACAGAAGGAAAATTTACCCCAGGGGATTTTTACCACCAGATGATGGCACAGTCAGTCTCCCAGTAACTACATTTCTCAAGATAGCTGAGACCAGAGAATGGGATCGAATCAGCAGTTACCAAATAAAATCCTACTATATAAAATCAGGGAGTATCAATATGGGAACATGTTAAGCACAATGGATTCATCTGCTGCTTACCTTTCATTTCCTTTAACTTTGAAAACAGTCTTTCAAAATTCTCCAAATCTCCTCCGCCTGTAGTAAGACTGGCTAATTCTTGAATATCCAGATCTAGCATAGGATCTGAAATAAGGATTCAACACATTGTCACACATTATTTATATACTAGAAACCTGGTGCACAAAATTCATGCACAGGGGGTGGGGAGTGGGGAGTCCCTCAGCCCAGCCTGTATCCTCTCACAATCCAGGAGCTTTTGGGGGCAGTTGGACATCCCTCTCACAATCTGGGACCGATGGCTCCTAATTGCTCGCCTGCCTGCCTGATCACCCCTAACAGCTCCTTGGGAGGGTGGGGCCATGGTGTTCTGCACTTTCCAACCAAGAATGTTTTTAAAAATATATATATTTTATTGATTTTTTTACAAAGAGGAAGGGAGAGGGATAGAGAGTTAGAAACATCAATAAGAGAGAAACATTGATCAGCTGCCTCCTGCACACCTCCTATTGGGGATGTGCCCACAACCAAGGTACATGCCCTTGACCGGAATCGAACCTGGGACCTTTCAGTCCAGAGGCCAACACTCTATCCACTGAGCGAAACCAGTTAGGGCCCAAGAATGTTTTAATAAGCGTTCTCCAAAAATTTGAACTGGAAAACCTAAAAGCAAAGTGCTCAGATTTCAGGCATCAGGTGCTATTAGCATGATTTCTATCCTAATTAAACTCTAATTCTGAGCTCTCAACAGTCTGGACAAACTGTCCTTCACCATCTCCAAAGTTTCTTATTCATCACTATCCCATTTTCCTCTGCTTCAAACCAAGATAACAAACGAAACCTTTAATTCTGATCTTCCTCACTGCAACCGAACAGCAAACTTCAATCGAAATAATTTCCTGCCATAAGTCACATCCAAATACTGCAAGACTGAGGACTATAGAGCTGACTATGTACATGCGCAATAACAGGCTCACATTCTAGCCATAGGCGCCCAGGCGTCCTCCACAATTCCACAATCCTCTGGCTGCATACTTTCACTTTTTCTAGCTCCTCCTTAAGTGATGTTTCCTTCAGTCCCGTAGCAACGTCCAGGGCCTCTCGTTGGCAAGGACTTCTCTGTTCTTTCACGTTGATAGCTGTTTACTATTTGGAATCTGTGAAGTTTTGGGACACTCCAAACTTACTCCGGGCCCAACCACACCAACCCCACAGACCCTTAAGACCTTTCCCCCTATTTCTTCGACTTTCCCCCATCAAACCTGAATCCTATGGCGTTGCCTAGGGGCGCCCTAACTGCTTCCTGGGGGATGGGGCCAGCCTGGGCGACGGGTTGTGGTGTTCTGGTCTCTGATCGTTCCACCGTTTGTGTCATTAAGCTTTTATTACATACTAGGGGCCCGGTGCACAAAAATTTGTGCACTCGGGGTGGAGGGAGTCCCTCAGCCCGGCCTGTGCCCTCTCACAGTCTGGGACCCCTCAGTGGATGTCCTATGATGGCCCCAGTCTGCCAGGCACCTTTTGTGTGTGTGTGTGTGTTTGTGTGTGTGTGTCACCACTGGGGACCTGCCCCCAGCCGCATCTGAGGCTCGGAGCAGTCCTCCTGTGTGTGTCTACCTGCTGGGGACCTGCCCCCAGGCACACCGTGGAGGCTTGGAGCAGGCACCCCCCTCTATGTTGATCTCTCAGACTCTTGCCCTCCCCTGCATGTTGTTCTCTTTTTTGAGCTGTGACCAGGGCTGGGTGCGGCCTGCCTCCCAAGCTTGCCTACTGCCCATCTTCCTCCAGCCACCAGAAAGCAGGGAAAACCCTGCCTCATGGTCAGGCCAGCCTTTTCCTGCTCCCTGATCCTCGGAAAGGACCTG
>PVJC01009316.1:0-46202 GCA_004026665.1 Murina feae
TCACACACACACACACACACACACACACACACACACACACACACACACATGCTTGTAGGGATGTAATATAAGGCTGGCAAATGACCTTGTTATGAGGTATTACATAACCTAAAGGCCTTTATTAGAATAGAATTTTATCTGTAATTTATTGCAGGGTCACTTGCTACCTGGGTTAGCAATTTCAGTCCTTCAAATTGTGTACTTCATTCTAAATCTATGCCTATTTAGTTGAGGATAGAACAATTCTTGTTGCAGTCCAAAAATAACACCCAGCTGAATGCGCATGATCTGGATGAACTATATGTGGCATAGCTGGCAGAGATTTAGAAAAATCAATTGCTCTGATGTTACCACTCAGTAAATGGACCCAAGCTGATGGTCTAAATTAGAAGTAATCGTTGAAATGTTCTACAATGGCTCTACTGCAGAGCATGTATAGCAACTTGACTGTATAAGGGCCCAGACAATTACATCTCAAAACTCAGATAATACCTTCCGGCAATGCAGTATCTACACATGTTATGTAACACATTTTCACAGCATAAATGCATGGAGTCACACTTTGTATAGCAAATTGCGATATTGTTATTGGTATAGTGTCAAAAATGTCATAATGAGAGGAAAAAATGCTTCTTGCTAAAATTTCTGCACTAATTTCACTAACTGCACTAATTTCAGCCTAGTATAAAAATAACCACTTCCATTTGAAATTTCGTGTTGTTACGGCAAATTGTTGTATGTGTTCATCATTTTAATGGCGCTAACTTACATCAACAAATTAGGAAGCAGCAAGAAAACTTTTTAGGATAGTTTTATTTTATATGTAGTTACTAATACAGTATATTTAGTGTAATCATGTTTCTATTTAACTTATTTAATAAAATAGAAGTGAAATGAGCTGTGATTTATCTTTATTCACCATTTCTCCTTCAATTTATGTGTGAATTTAGTCATATTGAATTGCTCATTGAATTATTTTTTTCTTATATCAATCATATTATGGGGACTATTTTTAGTATGGCTTATATAAATGACACATAATTAATTCCCCAAATTTAACAAAATAAAGTGATTTTTTTCACTTTAGTGTTCTGAAAGATGTATTTTGCAAGCAGTGTGCATATACGTGGTTGCTTGTTTGCAAACATCTTTAATTAAGTTGACTATAAAATTCATTAATAATATTTTAGAATTAAGAAATCATAATACATTGAACTGAGTGGGGAAAAAAGATGCATGTGACAGGTGTTACATTTTTCTTGTTTTTTTTTGCTGTATACCTAGTGCTTCTTGCATGTCCAGTATATTAAAGCATCCAATAGATATTGGTTGATTACAGAATAATGAGGAAGAAAATATTTTTTCTAGCATTTTAAAGACAAAAAAAAACAAAACAAAAAACTATTCAGAAATTCCAGAGGGCAGAATTACCCTGATTTAGTTAAGTAAAATCTTTAGTTACCTAAAGTGTGGCAGATTCTTTGCTTGGGTGAGAGGCTGCAAAGATGACTATAACAAGTCACTGAACTAAGGTGTCTTTAATTAAATGGTCAACAGAAGTATTTATAAAAATAATGATGAAAATATTTCTTTAGATTTATAATATTCTAGCTGCTATTGCCAAACATTCCTAGAAGATGAGATTAAAATTCTCTTTCAAGTTATTTCCAGCTTTATCATTCCTTTAAATATCTGAATTAGCTTTTTGAAATGTATGTGACAATTTTCCTAACACCATTTTTTGAATACAATGGATGAAGAACCATTGTATATTCTTGCTTCCTTTGTCAAATACTAACTGACTATAAAGGCATTGCTTTACTTCTGGCTCTTTATTCTGATTCATTGACTACATGCCTGTTTTTACAGCAGTTCTGTGCCATTTTTATTACTATAGTCTTGTATTATGGTTTGATATCAGGTAACATGATACTTCCAACTTTGTTCTTTTTTTTCTCAAGATTGCAGAGGCTACTCAGGGTAATGTTTTCTTATGAGTCAAATCCTTTTTTAGGAGTCAATCTTTGAAACAAACAAACTACATTTTATAATATCTGATGACTCAAAACACTTGTAATAAATTAAACTGTGACCAAATTGAATAGTTGAATATATTGCAATATTTATAGTAGGGTATAACATGATGTTTAGCTTTAGAATTCAATAACTTATCATTTGAATTTAAGATGTTGGTGATTTCCTGGTCAAAGTGATATAAATAACAAATTTACATTTTTATAACATATTACCTAACAACTAATTGGATTCACATGAATCAATATTAACTATATAATATATATTTTATTTGAATTAAAGCCATATTAAGTTATATATTTTGAGAAATGTAAGTTAAAATAATATAAAATTTTTATTATTTAGAACTCCCCAAAGTAGCAAAGATGACTTGACAGCAGCAAATGAGGCAGATTATAAAGGTGAATGTGGCTCCTCTAAGATGAAGTAAAATGACTCAGCTGTTTGTGCAGAGCAGTTGCTAGACAGGCAACTGGAGTAGTTTCCCCAGGCTAGTACTTAATAGGAGTTGTGCAAATGAATTGATTCAATTTGTGTTCTGCATGCAACTGCGAAGTGTGTAGGCAGAAGCTATAAAACAACAACATTAATGAGAAGCCCCAAAGCTATATTTTCAGTAAGAATAGGCATAGTACAAGTTTTCCTTTTAGCATCATGAAGTAGAAAGAAGTTCTTTATCCCCAGGAAACAGGCATTATTTATACATATAATCTTTCTATTTAAAGTTCCACAATACATACACACACAAACACACACACATGCACACACAGACATGTATAAATGTAATGTAGAAATACATTCGCATATTATGATTTAAAAAAAACAATACCATCTGACCTCACCAAAACTGTCTGGACACTATTACAAAAAATAAAACTATATCCTGCAGGATTGAAGATGAGTTCCACTGAGGCAGTAGTGGTTTCTAAGTTAGTAGTGAAAATCAACTGGATAAATATCAGAGAATATTGTCCAGTTTCTGAGGTATGAGATAGGTGGTCAGATAAGTTTGAGAAATCACAAGTTCAAATAATTCAACATTTTCTCCCTTCCTCTATTTCTCACTACCTGAGATACGGAAGCAGCTCTTTGTGTTACCGAAGAGGAATGGGAGTTTGCAGAAGTGTTATAATTGTGGTTCTTGGAACATTGCTGTGATTCATGTTCTGAAGACCTTGCTTTGGGAAATGATAGAGTGGGAGCGTGAGTACTAGTGAAAACCAATGAAGTTCATATGATATAAAATATGAGGTAAGGAAAATTACTTACGTTTTCCAGATAATAGTTTTGTCATCTGTCAGAATTTTGAGACCAGAGATGATGACTTCATGCTCTGTAACCTTAGTCTTTATATAACATTATTACTATGATGATGCCTGCTGATAATAATGTGTTTAAACATATTATACAACTTGGAAGTCAATATGAAATACTAATTCCAGACTAATCAGTAGATTGATCATTTATTTCAGCAAAATATTTATCTTGTTTAGAATATTACCTTTTCCTTACAAATTACAATTTTAAACATATTCTACATGATGTGAGTTATCATTTCCCAAGTGACTAGATCATTGAAGGCAAGGAAACAATCAAAGCTAGCTTTGCTTCAGGCTATTTGCAGTTGATGTCCCTTGAATTTAAACCACGAAGACATTTCAAAAAGAAAACATTTTCATCTCATATGTAACCCAAGAGACAGGAAATCCTGGCATCCTGAGAAACACCTTTCAGTTATGTCAACTTGGCAACTTGCATCTCCTTTTGAAATAAGCAAACAGACAAAAAATTTGAATATAACAGTCTCTGAGTCATGTTTCCTTAAACTTTTTACCTTCAATACTGCATGAATGAAACATCCAGCACTTAAAACAGCAACTAAAGACGTCACCATTAACTTCCCACAATCATGTGGGCAAGGTGAAAAAAAATGCGTATGGCTTCTGGATCTAAGATTCATGTTCAAGTCCTCAGCTATGTAAGTTAAAAATCATTCTGATGATGCTCTCTATTCCCATTGTTCACATCTATCTTCAGCTCTGAATACCAGAAATAACCAGTAAGATCAGTAAGTTCATGGCAAAGAAAGTTAAGTAAAAACTACTGCTAATACTTAAAGCAAGAACTCGCATATTTACCAAGTCACACTTCCCATTGTCATTGGCATGTATCCTATCTAATAAAATAGTAATATGCAAATTAACACTCCACGATAAATACAATGGAGCCCATAGAGGCGGCGGAGGAGTAGGGGAGAGAGATGCTGGCAAATTTGCCCAGGCAACACCAGCCCAGCATTCCACTTCCTGGCCTTGCAGAGGGAGGGGCCTCTGGCCAGACAGCAGGGTGCTGGATGCTGATGTCATTGCAGGCCAGGCTGAAGGGTTCCCCCCCCTCCCCCGCCCATGCACAAATTTCGTGCACTGGCCCCCTAGTCTCTGTATAAAAAAGCATTTATAAAAGTAGCATATGTTTTTAAAAATATATCTATTTTGAAGTCTCTTCAAATAAAATTTTTTGTAATCATTCTGTTCTTATGTTACCTAAAGCATATTGTACTCATTCTATCACTTTCATTGTTTAAAAATTTTTGAATAATTATCATATGCATTTGGAATACTTACAGAAAAGGGAAAAAAAGAAATAGGTTACAACTTGGCACTCACCTTCAAGGAAGTAACATTCTGGTAGGGGTGGGAAAATTCAAATACAAGTAAAATAAAGTTGATCAAGGAACTTATTTCTGAGAAATTAGCTAAGGGTTTATGTAGGCGAAAATATTTTTGATAGAACCTAAAAGACTATTATTATTTTGTTGGGAAGGCAATACTGCATTAAATTTGATATGTAGGTGGAAGAGATCTTACAAACTGTAAAAGCACTGAGATACAAATCAGCATATTTTTAAGGTGGAAGTAATAGATTTAGAGCTGAATTAGGATATAAAGTACCTAACATGTGGAACTATTTGTGGAGCACGAGCACTTTGCTAATAGTGACAACACTGAGTATCACAGAGATCTGATATGCTGACCAATCTGGGGAATTCTGGGGGCCAGGTTTCCATAGCCCCTTCAGATAAGGTTTGTGGGTCATCCTGAGCTCCTTGATTGGGTGCCAGGCACCAGAAATAAACAAAATCTTCAGAAGAAAAGGAGGAGTTTATATCTATTGCTTAGCAAGAGATGACAAGAAGGCACTTCTTTTAGGAGTAGATAAACCCTAAGAGAGCTTTCCGACGCAGAAGTGGAGGCTAGTAACACAACGGAGGCCTAACTTCCAGGAGCAAGGCAGTTGTTTGGCTTGAGGAGGATGCGATGATCAGTGAACAGTATCCACTATAGTGCAGGTCGAAGAGCAGGGCCAGTTAACTAAGCATGTGGCATGGCAACAATGAGACCAGAACAAGAGAAATCTGTAAAGCGGTGTTATATGTATTTACTCTAAAATATTGATAATTATTTTCAACAAGAATAGCCACTTATTAAAACCTTATTAAATGTGCTAAGTAGAACTGGGGTTCAAAACCACATCAAATACTGAAGTATAAGTTCTTTAAACACTGACCACTGGTTAGTGCTACATTTATTCAAATATTGCTCTTTTCTTACCCAACAAGGACATAAGTTTATAAATGATGTTGATATACTAATTTTCAAATGCTTTTCAAGTATTATGAAATAAATTATTGTATTTAAACTTTACTAGCTAAAAATGTAGGTAATTATTACTTTTATCTACAACAACATTATCCTTTTTAAAATATTATTATCAGGCTGAGAAAAAGGCTCACTTTTTAAAAGCAGGCCTCAGCATATAAGTAATGCCAAACAGGATTATTTGTCAAATGTACCTTAATTCTTCTAAATGTATACATGTGTCTCATACATATATTTAAATCAGAATCTAGGTTATGTAGCTTTTAAAAACTTTCTCTGGGTTAACCAGTAGGAAAACAAAGCAAAGCATATGTCATATTTTCTTTCCAGTAGTCATGGTTATACAATTACTTCCCAATCTTTGTTTTAGTGGCAAGATTGTCTTATTGTTTATAATAAGTTACTAAAAATGTAGTACCTATCAATCTAATAGTCTGACCACTAAACTGTGTAAGCAGCTACTCCTGCTAAGTTACCAGGATTTTTTTCAATGCTAATCTTGAAAATTCATATTCAAATACTAAGTATACTTTATCCCTATTAAAATATTTCATTTCAAATAATTTCATTTGGATACACAAAAAATCATGACATACAATGTGGGGGTATAATAGAAAAAAATACACAATACAGTCAAGTAAGAAATATAATTATTTACACATATTAAGCAGTTGATATGCTAATGGCACTTTTCAAACTATTTATTTGTATTATTTCATTTAATCTTTACAGAAATTATTAGAGCAAGTGAATAGACCCAGTTGTTCTGATTCTGCACATGATGATCTTAACTATTATGCAGTCATTCTAAATATTATTATTTTACTGTCAAATGACAAATGTATTTCTTTGAAAAAGTTACAGCATAACTATACCCTTGGGTTCCTCATCTGCCATATGTATATGATCACTGTATAGATGCCATTGATAAGGATTAGATGAGTTAATAAGTGAAATGCTCTGGCCAGTAGGTTAACTTGCTGCTGGGGTCTGGCCGATCAGGACTGAGGAGATGGGCTGGACATGCCCTGGAGCCCTCCTGTGGTTGCTCCCAGCTGGCCAACCTCCCATGTCCCTCCCCAGCCCCGATGGTGCACCGGTGGAGTCCCTTGCCCTGGCCTGCACCCTCTCACAATCTCGGACCCCTTAGGGGAAGTTGGAGAACTTGTTTCAGCCCGATCCCCCAGGCCAGGCCAAGGGACCTGACTGGTGCATGAATTCATGCACCGGACCTCTAGTTAAATAGGAAATATTTTTAAAATTTAACTTATACATATATATATATATATTTGTAAGGTAGGAAGGTAGGTGGGTACACTGAAAATTAAGTGTCCCTAATTAGAAATGTTTGGAATAGTAGATTGTTTTCCTTATTCAGAGAATTGCAATATATATATTAAAATATATTTTTATTTGTTTCAGGGAGAAAGGGAGAGGGAGAGAGAGAATATCAATGATAATAGTGAACCATTGATTGGCTGCCTCCTGCATGCCCCCTACTGGGGATCCAGCCCACAATCCAGGCCTATGCCCTTGACCGGAATCAAATCCGGGACCATTAAGTCTACAGGCCGTTGTTCTAACCATTGAACAACTCAACTAACACATGCAATATACTTTAATTATTTACTTAGGAACACTGTCAAGAAACCTATTTGTAGTTATTACAATGGAAATAGCAAAAAAGAAATAATCACTCAACTCTCACAAGCAATTTTAAAACTATTTCATTTGATTATCAGTATATAAATATGCGCTTTGAAAGGGTACACCTCTGATTAACAGTACAAAGGAAAAGCTTGATAATTAACAAAAGTACTCAATCAACATTCTCTCTCTCTCTCTCTCTCTCTCTCTCTCCAGGTAAGACTTTTGCAAGTGCTGTAAAATTAGTGTTTACTCAAGATTTAATGCCACTGTCAATCTTGCTTCTTTAACTAGAAAAGGCAAATCTGATTTACATTAACCTGAACATCTTAATAACTAATTAAAATCTCAGCCTTCTGGCCAAGTTCTAAGACATTTATTTTATTTAACTCAGCAACAAAATATTGTTAGTCATTTTCTTCTGAGAAAGATGGCTCTAATTTATTGCCACTATTAGGACCTTTTATATCTGTAACCTAATTAGCCTTAACAAAAGATTTTGTACTTGGCATGGTTCAAATATTTTGTTCAATGACCTATTGAGAGAGATAGCTTTCCATTCATCGCTTTTCTGCCCCAATTTACAGCAATGATTTTGAATTTGCACATACTTGTCCAGTTCATATGTTCAGATTGAAAATTATAAAATAGAATTCATATGTGTTATTACATTAATCCCCTATATTTACTTTCCTATGTTAGACTATAAACTAACTAGGTTATAGGTGAATATTATTTCTAAATTTAAATGGATGAACAGATATATGAACTGGAGTTGCATCATACTGTTATATATTATTCTTGTTATACCATGAACTGAGCTGATGACTGACAGCATGGAGGATTTATAAAGGACGTAGGTCAGGTGTGCAATGTAATTTCTTAAACTATGATTGGGAAACCTGTCTATAAAAAGACTGAAATTCTGTCAACCAAATTGAATTTCTACTGGATTTGGGAAATTTCTAATGCCTGTGATAATATTAAAGTTCTTAAATTATCACTCATTGTGTTTAACATATTATTTTTCACACCTCTTCCCAGATTTGCAAAGTTAGTAGAACTTTCTTAAGAAATTAGTAAATATCCAGAAAATACACAAGGAATTGGCATCCTCCCACTTTAGTTAATCTACTTTTCCAAGTAATTATTGCTAAGTCACAAAAATCAAAAGAAAAGCAAGTTTTAACAAAAGAAAGTATGGAAATTCATATTAAATTCGGTTGAGAAGCCCAGGGTACTATGACTAATTTGTATATTATGCTCTTAGAAATCAAGTTTCTAATTCTTGGCTAGTTATGTGAATAATATGGTTGAGATTTGTAATCATTCATGATAAAAAACACAATATATAGCATTGTACCTTGGAGTCAGAAGCACCAGAAAGTAATAAAGCAATATAAAGAATTTAGAGAATAATAAATTGAAAGACAGAGATAATATTTTTTTTCTAGGATTGTAATTGTTTAGAACTCAGAACTTTTCTAATATAAAAGTTTGATATTATATAACAATACAAGATTTTGCAAAAGTAAGGTTTATGGGTGTTAGTATATGAGACACAGTTTATTCTTATATTATTATTTATCAATTATTGTGTTATCTTCCATACAAATAACTGTAAACCTATTTTTGCCACAACCTGTATATATCCACATCTAAACTGAGTTTTCATCAAAGTGAACATGTAATAGTATGCATTGTTGAGTCAAATGATATAACTATACTTTCTTTAATTAAAAATATTCCTTTAGTTTTTTTCTAGAGTTGACATGTGCCTCATATTTTATTTGCTTTGATGTACTAAGACACACAATTAACCTTTCCATCCCTGGTATACATGTAAAACAGCCCTCTCAATCTGTCTTCTTCATGCCCAAGCGTAATTTGTATCTTTTTCAAGGAGGCAGCCTTTCGAGAGCCTTCCCTTCCCTTAATCTAACAGAACTCTACTCCAGTGACTTTTGATATATTTGATAATCCTGAATTATCCACTACCCCTCTCCTTTGTCTCTTTTCTCTCTTATTCCCTTAAGTTGTTGGCGAATTTATTTGAGCAACTTCATCAGAAAAAATACATATACAAAAATTTTTTAGATATTCCAAGTTGATGCTATCGAAGCTATCAACTGGATACCCAGTTGATTCAGGAGCTTTGTTGATGGTGTTCCAAAAAAAAAAAAGAACAGCCTTTCTTCGGGTAAATGTACCATTGTATGTTAATCGTTTTATTATAGTTCTATTCCTGGACCTTCTGATTTATCCCATTGATCTATTTATGTCTTTAACTTTAAAACTTCACATTGTCTGAAGAATGTCTTAAAACATATATTTGTAAGCCTTTCTTGTGTGTACTTCCTTTAAAAGATCGTTTTGTTATTATGGATCCTGTTCCCACACACATTTTAGAATTGGCTTGTCAATTTATGTAAGAAAATTCCTGCTGGGATTATGATTGGAATAGTATAGGTCAAGTTGGGGAACACCAAGAAAAAAGATCCCCAGGCTGAAACTTAATCCAGGAATGCTTAAATTAATTGTGGTGGATTTCAGAACTTCTATAGGAATATGATAAATATATTTGCATTTTTCCCTTTTTGAACTAGAATTTCTGTAGAAGTTAGGTTAGCAACTCCTCTCATTGTAGGTTGGGTGTAAGTGGGGCAGATAATTTTTTTAAAAGCTCACAGACCTAAAATTAGAGAAGAATGCATTCAGGAAAGTTCCCCAGGGTAGCCTCATCCAATCTGACCCCAATGATTCATGGCTCTCCCACTTGCAAGATAGTTTCCCCTTATTCATGGAGATACACTTCAGATTCCCAGTGGATGCCTGAAACCATGATATGGATCAGGGGTTCTCAAATTTTTTAAATAGGGGGCAAATTCACTGTCCCTCAGACCATTGGAGGGCTGGACTATAGTTTAAAAAAAAAAACAACTATGAACAAATTCCTATGCACACTGCACATATCTTATTTTGAAGTAAAAAAACAAGGCGGCAAAAACACTTGGTGGGGTAGATAAATGTCCTCTGTGGGCCGCATGTGGCCCAAGGGCTGTAGTTTGAGGACCCCTGATATGGATAGTACCAAACCCTATATATACAATATTTTATTCTATACATACATACTGGTGATAAAGTTAATTTACTATATATATATATATATGCGTGTGTGTGTGTGTGTGTGTGTGTGTGTACTAGAGGCCCAGTGCACAAAATTTGTGCACTCGGCGAGGGAGGTCCCTCAGCCCAGCCTGCACCCTCTCGCAGTCTAGGAGCCCTTGGGGATGTCCAACTGCCATGGAAGTGGAAGAAGTTCCCACCTTTACTGCTACACTCACCAGCTGTGAACCCAGCTTCTGGTGCATTAACCACCAGGGGACAGCTGCTGTGTTGAGCATCTGTCCCCTGGTGGTCAGTGCACATAATAGTGAACGTTAGTTCTGCCATTTGGTCAATTTGCATATTAACCTTTAATTATATAGGATACACACACATACACACACACTGACAAAAGGGTAATATGCTAATTAGACTGGTCATCTTCTGAATGACCTTCTGGATGTTCTTCTGGACAAAGCCATGGTGATGGAGCTGAGGCAGAGGCAGTTAGGAGTGATCAGGCCAGCACGGGAGAGCAGTTAGGGGGATCAAGCCAGCAGGGGTTGATGCTCAACCACTGAGCCACTGCAGCTGGGCATCATTCAACATTGTTGAATCAAAATCTGTAACTCTTTAGCAAGGTAGGTCTAGGTGACAAGACCACTGGAAGGGCTTGGCTTTACCTTCATTAAGTCAGTCTTTCCATCAGTCAATTCAAAAATAAATATTGAAATAATTGTTTATACTTCTTAAATGTATGCATGTTTTTGCTATCTTATGACAACTATGTTTTGGCCAAATTTTTAATGCAGATTATACTTTATGTTCTCTATGATGTCATTAAATGATTAAAATGGCATTTTCTTACTGATATTGAAATTTGGAATGGAAATAAATAGTTTAAATAAATGCAATTAAAGCCCTTTTTAGGAATATACTATGAGACTAGAGTGAAGAGTTGCATAATAGTTATACTCATTGTTATTCTCATATGGTCAAACAAAGTTTTTCTCTATCTCTAATTTCACATGAAAAACTCAGAATTTGTTTTTAATGTTTATTGCAATGAAATGCTTTTGAATTGATGCATAAATTAAAAGAATAATGCCTATGTACTTAAGAAAACAGTATGTTTCATAGTATATTTATATAATTGGTATTAGAGAGCAAACATATATAAATGAACAATATAAAGATATCCAATCTAATAAAAGAGTAATATGCAAATTAATGTATTTCGGGATGCCCAAACCACGCCCACCAGCCAAGCCACGCCCACCAACCAATCAGAGTGGCTGTATGCAAATTAGCCCAGCCAAGATGGTAGTCGGCAGCCATGGAGCTAGAGTAAATAGCAGGCTTCCATTGCAACTGCCTGCCTAGGCTGGCTGAGCCCCTGCTCATGGTAACAATATTTCAATTATAGAAGCCACGGAGCTGAAACAAATAGGAGGCTTCCTTACCGGCCTGGGGCTCAGCTCAAAGCAACAGTGTTTCAATTATAGAAGATAAATAAACCCCAGAAACCTGATTCCAATCAGCCTCGCTGGGACCTTGGGTCAATGGGAGCTGTGGGCAGCCTGAAAGCCTAAAAATGGTCCTCAGCCCCTCACCCAGGCTGACCAGGTACCCCAATAGGGACTCGAACCCTGAAAGGACTGTGGGCAGCCTGAAAACAGCCCTCAGCCCATCACCCAGGCCTGCCACACCCCAATGGGGTGAGGGTCCACATTGTGGGGCTTGGCCAGCCTGCAAACAGCCATCAGCCCCTCACCAGGCTGGCTAGGCATGCCAGCAGGTGGACATCCCCTGAGGGGTCCCATATTTTGAAAGGGCACAGGCTGAGCTGAGGGACCCTCCACCCCAAGTGCACAAATTTTTGTGAACCGGGCCCCTAGTATTAACATATTGGGACAACTTTAATTTTTATTTTATTTTATTTTACTTTATATATATATATATATATTATTGATTTTTTACAGAGAGGAAGGGAGAGGGGATAGAGAATTGGAAACACTGATGAGAGAGAAACATTGATAAGCTGTGTCCTGCACACCCTCTACTGGAGATGTGCCCGCAACCAAGGTACATGCCCTTGACCAGAATTGAACCTGGGACCCTTCAATCGGCAGGCCGATGCTCTATCCACTGAGCCAAACTGGTTAGGGCTAATTTTTATTTTATTTTTTTAAAATATATTTTATTGACTTTTTACAGAGAGGAAGGGAGCAGGATAGAGAGTCAGAAACATCAATGAGAGAGAAACATGGATCAGCTGCCTCCTGCACACCTCCTACTGGGGAAGTGCCCGCAACCAAGGTACATGCCCTTGACCAGAATTGAACCTGGGACCTTTCAGTCTGTAGGCCAATGCTCTATCCATTGAGCCAAACCAGTTAGGGCCTAATTTTTATTTTAAACAATTAAACTTATTGGTTATCAAATAAAAATGCAAATTAAAAGTTACCTTTAAAATTGAGAAGCTCTTCTTTCCAATATTAAATTTATATTGAGAAAACTGACCTTGTATATTTTAATGAAACAATTTTGGACTTTTAAATATTCATTCTGAAGAAATTAAAAAGAAGAAACTTATTTGGCTATTAACTTGCCTGAGGATAAATTCTCAATTTTGTCTTATTATTGTAAAAATAATCTATTTTGTGTTTATCTTTAGAGTTCCAAAAACAATTTCACAATTAAGTTTATGTTTTTCTGCTCCAGGCTTGTGAAAAGCAGTGAAAACACTGGCTGTTTTATGAAAAAGAGATTTAAGAGTTAGGAAGCTGCAGGCCAGTTAAAACACTTCATTTAAATATTTTGAAAATTCTCAGTTGAAATAGCTCTAATGCTACATGAAGTTCTATTTTGAACGTACCAGTTTGGAATGAAAAAATAGGAAAAAAATCTCAAGGGAAATAACTTTAATGGAAAAAAGGTACCTTCCTCCAAAGGTTTAGAAAAGCTTCTACAACTCACTCCCCAGGCTTTCTTAGGGCAAATTTCCTCCAAAATGAAAAGAAGATTCCAGTCCTTCTTACAGTACTCCACAGAGGACAAAACTCTAATCTAAAAAATGCAGACCCCAAAGTGAAACTTATATGTGCAAGTTTCCATTTTAACACACAAAGCTATATATGGTATTAATTTGGCTTGCTTAACTATTGCTTATATTATGCTTTTTCCCTCATCTGTACCTTACGACTCAGTCACACCTAATGCATTTTGATCTCAGTATATTACCTATCTAAACTAATAAAAGCGGAATAGTAAAATTAACCGTTTCTCCGGGACGCCCAACAGCCAATCAGAGCGACTGTATGCAAATTAGCCCAGCCAACATGGCGGCCGCCACTCATGGACCTGAGTAAACGTTTAGGCAGCTCCGTTGCAGCAGGAGCGAAAGTGAAACTACCTGCACGCTGTCTCCTTAGCCTTTTGCCTGAAGCAAAACACACATTTGCAGAGAGGAGGCTTTGTTTACTAGGAGTCCTCGCCTTAAAGGAACAGCATCAATTATAGGAGATAAACCCCAAACCTGCGTCCAGCCAGCTTTGCTGGGAGGTTGGGTCAATGGGAGCTGTGGGCAGCCTTAAAGCCGGTCACCCAGACTGGCCACAACCCAATGGGGTGAGGGATGTTTCTGGGGGGCTTGGCCAGCCTGGAGACAGCCATCAGCCCCTCACCCAGCCTGGTCAGGCACGTCAGCAGGTGGACATCCCCAGAGGGGTCCCAGACTGTGAGAGGGCACAGGCCGGGCTGAGGGACTCCCTCCACCCTGAGTGCACAAATTTTTGTGCACCAGGCCCCTAGTTATGTCATAAAAAGTGAATAGCTACATTGTTTCCATGTTTTCCCCATAAAATTCCAAAATTTTAATATGGGTTGTCAGAATATAGAATGCCAATAAGTTTCTTAAAATTACGTATATAAATTTTGAATATATTCATATAAATGTTCTTCTCAATGAAGTTTTCTCAAGCTTTTTTAAATCGCTGAAGTGGTCCAAATTCAGACAATGATCGCTAAATTTTAGTTGTTTATTCAGTTCCAATTTCTATACAATGTGGATTAAGCACTTTTTGGATTAATAAAAATATTTTTTCTTTACCATGTTCCTCCCAGAGTTAGTATATCACATGATACATGAAAATGTTTAAGAATTTGGTGAATGTTTGAATAAAGCAAAAACCTATGAAGTAACATTACAGATTTGGAGGCTGGAACAATAGGGGTTAACTCAATTGTTCAAGGTCACTTAGCCGGTATGTGTCAGTTGAGAGAAAAACACCAGAATTGTGTCTGATAATACCTCCAAATAGAAATAAGGGGGTCAAATATACGGAAGAAGGTTTGACTTGGCAGGCGAGCACACAATGCAATATACACATAATGTATGATATAGATGTACAGTTGAAATGTATATAATCTTAACCATTATCATCCCAATAAATTTAACGAAAACATTTTTTAAAGTTTCAAGGACACATTTCAACCACTCCAAAGGAGGATAAATTATTCTATTTTAAAAATCTATAACCTTCTCAGAAAAATAAAGTTCCAACTAGTAAAAGCCATGCTTAGGATTCCAACGTGTGTATTGCGCTGCTTCTGTAAAGAAATATTCTCTGAGATCTGCCTCTTCAACTGCAGGTTAGCTGTTTCCTTTACTCTCCGCAAACCTTCCTTCCAGTACATATCACTATATATTGTCATTTGCCGTGATGTGCTGGCAACTCACCTCTGCAAAGGCTGAGCTCCCCACGGATAAGTACTTCTTCCCAGGCTGATTTTACGGCTACCACGTGATGTCATGGAACACAGAATTCAGGGGAAAAAAACATGAGCATGATTGCATCGCTCCTGCTGACAGTTGCTGGCCACAGCATGTGCATGTGGACTTCATGATATTATTCTGTGGGTTAGCACTTTATTTAGTACAAAGCAGATATCCCTTCCTTGGGTGAGAATATCAAGCAGGTAAATTTGATACACGTTTATCAGAGTTCAAGCAAGAACAAATAGGAAGGCATGTAAGAACACATAGTCTTTAAATATGGGGACTGTGTGGGTGGGTAGGCTTAATTCTAAAGTCATCCCAGGTTTCAGAACTCCTGGCTATTCAATCAGATACAACTCCAGGTACTGCTGTGAAGAGATTTTAAAGAAGAAAAGAGGGGATTAGTGTTCCTAATCAGCTGATATTAAAAAAAGGAGATTATCCTGGATTATCCAGATAGACCCAAAGAAATCACTGGGGCCTTTAAGAGCAGAAGAGAAAATAAGAATCAGTCAGAAAGATAAAAAGCCTGAGAAGGAATTGACCAGCCATCGATGGTCTTGAATAGCAGGAGAATGCAGGTGACCTCCAGAGGTTAAGCGTGGCCTCCTTCCAAAGGCCAGCAAGGAAATGGGACCTCTGTTCTAGCTCCTGAAACTAAACTCTAACTGCCCCAAGGAGCCTCAAGAGAATGCTACCCCAGAGGCCCCAGCAGAACCAGCATGACTGACACCAGACTTCGGACCTGAAAAAGTGTGGGAGGGAAAGTAATTCTCCAAATGCCTGGTAATTGATTGCAGCAGTAATGGAAAAGGAATCCAGCAGGTGTGGAGAAATAAGGCGTCCACGTGGAATTTGTTAGGGTGGCAATCCAGGGCTGCAGCAGCAGGAGGAGCAGCACTCCAGAAAAAGAGATTTCCTTCTGCCTATGAGGGAGCAGCCAGAGCCAGTCACAGGCAAGGTGAAGGTAGGTGTGTGGCTGCTAAAAAAAATAAGTCTTTCATGTTTGCCATCTTCACCTCGCATATCGCACCTCTTCAGCAAGCAATTTTATTTCTTTAGAAAAAGAAATTTAAACGCTGAGTTCAGGTTTCATTTGCAAATTAACTTACCTTCCTACCAGGCCTGTTTAAGGGAAATGACTGTTAAGATGTGTACTGAATCCATTGTTCATAGTCGGTAGATAAATAAGTATATCATAAATATACAATGGGCACAATCAGTAAGCTTGAAGATGATTATCTTAAAATGTGGGGTGGGAAAGTGTTTGTCTTCTGGTCTAATATTTTAAAATTTACACTTAATTCAATTTTTCAATGACCAATATGAGTCTTGTGTTTCGATGCAGGTAACTGTAGATAAGAATTGCTTATAAAAGGACACAAACATTTTCAACTGTTAAAAGAAGAGGGCAATATCTTATATTCCTTAAACTATCTTTCCTACATAGTACCTGTAATTACATTGCGGTGAATAAAACTTTTGTATTTCAATTAGGATTGTTAAAAATGTAATTATAACCAGGAGATTGCACACTAAGTTATAAACCCATCTTTTTTTCCGAAAAGCAAATTCATGAAGGGGATTGGAGACAGACCATAGAAGCAGAATACTAGACATTTCTATTAAGTAATGTTCTACCATCTTGGAACGTTTATCCATAAATATATTTTGACTAATCAATTAACAATTTGTTGTTAATAGGATTTCTGCACATGCTGGCGACTGAGAAAAAGAATATTAAAAAAAAGTATTAGATTTAGTCTCTGTTGTCAAAATGTTGCAGTTTAATTAAAGAGGGATGACTAATGCACAGGAGATAATTAGCAAATAATGAAAAACAGCATGAATTTATGTGATAAATGTGGAACCAACTTTTAGTTTTAGTATTCGGTTCCACTTTTTCTTCATCTTAAGCACTAGTATAAATCTCCTCTGAAGACAACAAAACAAACTGAAAAAACGCCAAGTGACCCAAAGGGAGTGTGTGTGTGTAATTATAACAGTGATAAGTAAAATGGGTGCTGATCATCATTTCTTCTTACCGTGGTTAAGAAACGGAATCTCTTTCATTAGAACTGACATCACAGTAATTACTATTTTTCTTCTCTGTACTATCTCATTCTGATTGTTCATATGGAATTCTAGGCTTCTGTTTATATAACATTTTATTCTCTCTGAGAAAAGAGAGGTTTCATTACTGAAAAGAAACCGTGTAATCATTAGGTTCTCAAAATAAAGACTATTCAACCTTGTTCCTGTATTTTCAACCAATTAATCAGTTTCCACCTGCAGAGAGAAGGTTTCCTCATTCACATACTAGTAGAGCAGGTAGAACGATAATGTGACTTTGGAAAGAAACCCACATTTATGTTTCAGATTTGAGGAAATATAAAGCAGGTTCTGATGCTTATTATGGTGAATCAGAGCTCTTTCGATAATCTTTCTTATTTTAAGTTTTGGTTCATAAAATCCTGAATGGCTAATAGGTAACATCACCTTCATTTTGATATAACAGGGATAAAAACATCTATAACTATATCGAAGAATTCTAAAAATATAATAACTACCATCCCCATTTCATGGTGTTTCTCCCATCTTGCTTTTTGATTTACACAAAGACTATACCCATCAAAAGGCAGTTACCCCTATTTTGGTTTAATTTGATTACCCGCCCTGTTCCCAGTTCACTATGAAATCTGTGGATTGTAAGTTGGTCTCTCATTTAGTATTCTCTCTATAGAGAACATTCTTACCAGCAGGAGTACATATTCAGCCCTGTTGAAATATGTTTCTTATTAAAATGCCCCCAATTAACTTTCTGGCAAACAAGTTATTCTATCTTGAATTGGATTTATGCAAAATATTACTGTCAAAATTATCCAACCTTGAAAATTGGAGTAATTATATTTTTTATTTTGTAAATGTTAGAAGTATTTGAATGTAATGAATTAAAAATTTAATTTTCCTCTTGTCAGATGGAAAGATGACTTACTTTTAATGGCACTCCATTTCCTTGAAGTCACATTTTAAACAAAAGTTGAACTTTTGTTTCATTCCCTAAATCTGCACCTTCTTAAATCTTTATTTCATGAATATTACCACAGTTTTGCTTAGACACTTAAGATAGACTTAAGGTCACCTTGATTCTTTTATTTTTAAATTTAAACCAATATATTAGTGAATTCTCTCAATTATAACTTCATAATTTAGGATTGATTTGCCCATCTACGTTCATCTGTAGTTCCATGTATTAATTCAGAATATAAACATCTCTTCACTGAAGATTGTAGCTTCCATTTTTGCACATACCCACCTGCATTTTTCTTTGTAATTCTTTATTGTTTAAAGTATTATCCTGCATTGACCTCTCCTGGCCGTTTCCACCCCCCACTTGCATTCTTTATATGGTCCTAAAATGTTATCTTAAAATCTAAAAGCTAAAATGGAACACTACCGGGTAAATATCGCCAATGGTATCCAGTTGGAGTTAGACTAAAACCCATCTTTCTCGGTGTATCCTACTAGAATGCCTACCTAACTTTCTAAATACATCTTCTTCTTGATCATTTGTTTCTGTTCCATAAGAAATTTCATTTCTTAAATTGCTAAATATTTTTCTACCTCAAAGTCTTTGTAATATTCCATCTGCCTGGAACACATTTTCCTACAATATTTGCCTTTGTAGTTCAAATGAATAAAATGCAATTTATGCTCTCATATGGCTTACAACTAGCAGACATAAGAAATATGCAATAATTCAATGAAATAATAAAGTTAGAGGAGTACAAGATTATTGAAATTCAGGGCTACATATGCTATACAGAATGGACAAGATATCTTAAACCACAATTTTACTAGTAGAAATAGGTAATGTATTTTGAGAAGAGTATGGCAAAGTCTGTGCTAAGGATTAGATCTTTTCCTCCAATATACACATCTGAGTAGTTAATTCCAGTCCTGGGAAGCTGGTTAAAAGACCCAGATACAAATGTGTTATCTATCTAATAATCTATCTAATAATAGAGGAATATGCAAATTACCCAGGACGCCGTCACAGTCACGACCAATCAGCAGACTGTGCATGCAGCATGCCCTAGTAAGGCTGCTGAGGCTTTCATCTATCCCTTTCTACACAGAAGACTAGAGGGTTCAGGGAGGATGAGGTCCACTTTTGTTTTCTCAGCACCCAGCTAGGAGGCCTCCCTGGACCCGCTCTCCGCTCTGAGTCCTGCACAGGATGGGCGCTCTGGCCCAGGAGCCCCAAGGGGAGGCAGAGCAAAGCACTTTCCCTCCAGGATCCCACTCTCCTTGGGAGTCTGGCACAGAGGGTGCTCTTCCTGGGAACCCAGAAATCCGAGTTCCGGGGCGACTGCGCAGCAGCTGGGATGGATGAGCCATGGGAAGGTCGACCTACCCACGTGGATGTGTACACTGGTGGAGGCCACGCAGCTGCCATAGTTGAAGTCATCCTCAATGGAGGAGCGGGCGTAGAGGGGATCAGAGTCAGCCAGGTCGGCGATGGAACCCCAGCTGCCCACCGAATGACGTAGAGCACACGGACCTCAATGGTCCTCAGTCACTTCCTGAGCAGCACTCAGCCCCGACTGGGGATCAAACCTGAACCTAAGTAGGTGCCCTGATAGCATGGAACCCAAACCTTCGGTGTGGCTGAGGAGCTCAGGCTCACAGCAGGGGCCCTGACAGGCAGCGTGAAGTGCAGTTAGAGCTCCTCCTGATACAGCGAGGTTGTGGGTCAGATCCCTGGTCAGGGCACAGACAAGAAGCCACCAAAGAGAGCATAAGTGGAACAACACACTGGTTTTTCTCTCCCTCCCTTCCTCTCTCCAAAATAATTGATCATTAAAATAAAAAATAAACCCTCTGGCTTGCAGAGTCGATAGAATAGTTAGAAAGTGAAGCCCTATCCCTTTCTGTTCATTCAAAAATACTTCATACGCTCCTTCAAAAATCACACTGGGGATGGGTGTTTGTTCATTTTGGTTAATCCTCACTGGAGGGCATTTTTGCATCTATTTTGTTTGTTTGTTTTTAGAGAGAGTGGAAGCGAGGGAGAAAGACAGAAACTAATGTGGGAGACATCAATTGGTTGCCTTTTGCTGAATCCCTGACCAGGGCCCTGGACTGAGCCTCCAACCCATGTATGTGCTCTTGATCAGAATCCAACCTGGTGCCCTTCAGTCCACCTGCAGAAGCGTTATCCACTGAACCAAACCAGCATTTATTTCTTTTAAGTCCTCCTCTAAGGATATGTGTTTTTTTATGGATTCTAGAGAGAGAGGAAGATAGAGGGAAAGAGAGAGAGAAACACTGGTCAGTTGCAGTCTGACAGGGATAGAACCCATAACCTGTGTATGTGTCCTCACCTGAAATCGAACCCATGACCCTTTGGTGCATGGGAGGACACTCTAACTATTGATCCACACTGGCCAGGGCCTGGAGGTACACTTAACAATATTCTTTTCAGATCTGCCCTGGCCAGGTGGCTCAATTAGTTGGAGTCTCAACCTGTACACCAAAGGATTTCCTGTTGGATTCTAAGTTAGGGCACATACTTAGGTTTAGGTTAGATTCAACTGGGTCAGCAGGTTCAGAGGCAGCCTACTGGTATTTCTCTGTCACATGGATGTTTCTCTAAAAGTCATTTTAAAAACATCATCAGGTGAAAATTATTTCAGATCTAAAATTTTATTTGGTTCTTATTTAAATTTTATTTTTCACTTACAGTTCACATTCAATATCCTATCCTATATAATAAAACCCTAATATGCAAATTTAACGAATAGTGGAATGACTGGTCACTAACTGACCACCAGGGGGCAGACACTCAATGCAAGAGCTGCCCCCTGGTGGTCAGTGTGCTCCTACACGGGGAGTGCTGCTCAGCCACAAGCCTGGCTCACTGCTGGTGAGTGCAGCGGTGGTGGCAGTAGTCTCTGCAGCAGCACTAAGGAGCAGCAAGCCGAGCGGTAGTGAGCAGCAAGCAGGCGGGCAGTAAGGAGTGAGTGGTCCTGGACTGTGAGAGAGATGTCCACCTAAGTCAACAGGTGGACATCCCCTGAGGGTCCTGGACTGCGAGAGGGCACAGGCTGGGCTGAGGGACCTCCTCATTCCCCCACAGTGCACCAATTTCAGGCACCAGGCCTCTAGTATAGTAATATAATTAGGAACAACTCTGTCCTACTTAAGGCAATTGGAAAATGTGGAGAGATGACAATATAAGCTAAGCAGAACTCTGTAGAGGTAATTTTTAAATCAATATAATATTTAGAAGGACTCAATATAAAAATAAATGTATTGTCACAGTGCAATCCAGAGGTAGTTGACTATGTTGGAAATATTCAAGACACTTAGAAATGAGCTCAGTAGCTTGCCAGTGTTCTTGGCTTTTCAAAAAGGAACAGCAAGTGTTATATTTCTGGTCAACTAAAATGGAGGAAAGCAGAAAAAAGCTAAGTTATGCCATGAAAATAAGAAAAAAATACTTTGATTTGCATTTCCTTGATGATTAACATATTAAATACCAGATATTAGATATTTTCTCCTAGTATTCTAAATATTATCTTCTTTTTTAAAAATTATCTTTATTGTTTCAAGTATTGCAGATGTCTCCTTTTTTCTCATTGACCCCCCCTCCTTCCCACTCCTATCCCCTCACTAGGCCTTCACCCCACTATTGTCTGTGTCCATGGGTTATGCATATATGCATGTAAGTTCTTTTGTTGTCTTCTACTTCATGGGTATGATGAAATGGCTTATAGAAATATAGTATTTTTTAAAGAAAATTTTAGAGTATTTTTAGTTTTTTAATAAAATTATATGGAATGTGCAGATATTTTCCATATACCCCAAACTACTGGCCAGTATCTACTGCATCACCAGAAATATATGTGTTGGTTTTTTTTTAAACCAAGGATGAGCCTGCATTGACACAAAAAATCACCCAAACTCCATAGTTTATCTAAAAGTTCAATTTGGTGTCTATTCAGTTGGTTAATACAGATGTATTGTGATGTATATCAGTCATTGTAATATCTTTCATAATATTTTTACTACCCTAAAAATCCTCTGTGCTCTGCCTACTCACTTCCCATTTTAAGTTAAATTTTGTGGAGGGTCTAAGCTCTGTGTTTAGACTCATTCGTTTGCATGTTCCAGTTGATCAGCACTCTTTGTTGTAGAAACTATCTTTGTCTCATTTCATTGCCTTTGCTCTTTTGTCAACAATAAGTAGACAGTATTCATGGAAATCTATTTCTGGGCTCTTATGGATTCCATTGATTCATTTGTTTATTCCTTTTCCAGTACTACATTGTCTTGATTACTGAAGATATATAGTCACTCTTAAACCTCATTTATATTTATTTTCTTTTATCACTTTTTTTTTATTGATTTCAGAGAAAAATGGAGAGGGAGAGAAAGATAGAAACATCAATGATAATAGAGAATCATTGATTGGCTGCCTCCTATAAGCCCCCTACTGGGGAGCCCCCAACCTGGGCATGTGCCCTTGACTGGAATAGACCCTTCACTCCATAGGCCAACGCTATATCCACTGAGCCAAACCGGCTAGGGCTACCACTTTCTATTGAAGAAAACAAAAAATAGGGTACTGATTTCCACAAATCCATGGAAAGTTATACACAGCCAGAGCATGTGTCCCCCAAAATGTGTATATACTTTGAATAATTATTCATTTTAATGGATTAAATCTGAAAAGAAAGAAATATCAATTGAAATACCAGAAAAAACATGTATACAATTTTGGGGACAATCTGTATATCTGCAAATACACAATATATGCCTTCAGATCCAATAAAGTCTTATTGGAAAATTCATTCACGTATACTTCTTTACATCAGAAAAGCCATACAAAATGTATTGGAAAATAACCCACAAAGTCTCCAGCTTCATTATTAATAACTATAGTTACAGCATATGCTCTGGCTGTGCATAAATTTCCATGGATTTGTGGAAATAGGTGCCCTATTTTTTGTTTTCTTCAATTGAAAGTGATAAAATGAAATAAACATAAATGAAGTATCTGTCATAAACTCATCAATTCAAATGCATTTGTGAAGTAGCATTCTCAAGTTCAGATATTTACAGATAGGTAAAAGAATCACTTTGTAAAAAATCAGAATGATATGTGGTGTCTTGAGATATCTCTTACAAAATGTTTAAGGATCTTAAAGTGCTTTTGTAATAATTTCACCCAGAATCTACATTGAATGTATGCTTTCTGCCATGAGGTACTAATTCTAAAAATAGTTTTGATAAATTCAAAGGTATCAGGGGAAGGGTATGTGCAAGATAAAGACTGTGAAGTTATTAATATTTACAGGAGGCACTCTATCACTTTGGCTGAACTAAAGCAATGCCATATTTTGTTGTTGTAATATTAAATGTTCCATGAAATAGAGCTATATCACTGTGGGCCAGGATGTTCTAGCTGACTTCAACAGTCATTGACCTCTATGCTTGAAAACTTCTTCCTCCCTGATCGTCACACATTTTATCTGAAGGTAGTCTAGAATCAGCTATCCAAACTAAAACAATAAATAATAGATAAATAAATACCATGTAAGAGAAGAGCTTAGTGAAATGAAATTAAAAGTCGAAGCACAAAATTACTGTTCATAAGATATTCAAAACTAATACAGAATGAGTGTCAAGACTGTGGTCATACATCTTCTGTTTGTCTTCCTTGACTCAATGCATTTTCATATGCATTTGCCTGTAATACATTTATATTGTTTGCAAATACATAATATTTGGATTAGTCCTTTTGATTACTACTAGTAAAATATCTTATTATATTTCATCTAGTTATTTCTATAAAGGGTTATTTAATGCACATAAGAATATTAAAAGCAGTTGAGAAACTGCCATTGAGATGACAAATAAAATAGTCATTTATATTTATTTGTATAAAATTACTAGTGGCTCAGTGCACAAAATTTGTGCACAGGGAGTGGGGTCTTCCTCAGCCTGGCCTGCACCCTCTCTAATCTGGAACCCTCAGGGGATGTCTGACTGCCAGTTTAGGCCTGATCCAGCCTGCTCACCTTCAACTGCCCCCTCCTGCTGACCTGCTTGCCCTAAACTATGCCCCCTGCTGGCCTGCTTACCCCAACTGGCCCCCCTGCTGGCCTGGTCACTCCCAATTGCCCTCTCCTCCTGGCCTAATTGCCCCTAACTGCCTCTGCCTCAGTCCCATCACCATGGCTTTGTCCGGAAGGATGTCTGGAAGGTCTCCTGGTCTAATTAGCATATTACCCCTTTATTAGTATACATATAACACTTGCTTTGATACTTATTTGTGATATATAATCTTTCACACTGTTCTATGCCTCCTTTCAACATTCAAAATTTTACTGCCAATAACATCTAAGTCAGCATTAGTATTTTGCAAATTAAGTTGAAGTCTTTTTTGTTTTAAAGTTTAATTTTATAACTTAAAAGCCAATTCATGCCTCTAGATTATAATGTTACACTTTAAACAAGAATGTAAGCAGATGGTAGAGTGAAGTAATTTTTTATTTTCTTGTTATTATTTTGTTTTTAAATTTTAGATGCTTATGAAAGATTTTGATTGATTTTGGTAGTCACCACAGTTATAAAACTATATTACATTTTAAAAACATGAAAAAATTCTCCAAATGTAGTTCCTTAGTGTAAAATGTTTATAAGTATTTCAGAAAATATACTCTGAACAGCATAATACACATCGCATATGTATGAAGATAAGTTGAACATACAAGATGACACTCATAAAAGTGGAATAAACTCCTGGATTATGGGAGAGACCCTGGTTCACAGTCTTAGAAAAGAGAGTGAGGTTTAAGACCCTAAGCTTGTGTCATCCAATGCCCTAAAGGATCCAGAGACACAGAACCTCAAAATATTAGACTAAAGACTGGTGTCCTGAAGCAGTGCCACGTCTTTTGTTAGAGCCAGAATGTTTGTGTCCTTCTAAAATTCGTATGGTGAAGCCCTCCCCACAGTGTGGCTGTATTTGGAGATGGGGCCTCTGAGGAAGTAATTAAGATTGAGGTAGTAAGGGTGGACCCCTGTAGGAGTAGATCTTATATAACGATCCTGCCTTCTTTCAGTGCACCACAGAGGAAAGGCCTTGGGAACACACAACTGTAAGAGCCATTGGCAAGCCAGGAAGAGAGATCTTAGAAGAAATGAATCAGCTGGCACTTTGATCTGGGAATTCTGGCCTCAGGACTGTGAGTAAATACATTTCTGTTGATTAAGACACCTAGTCTATGATATTTTGTACAGTAGCGCTGGCAGACTAATATATCTTCCAAGAGAATTTCAGACTAGGGAGGGAACTGAAAGCCAGATAAAGTAGGGAGTGATAAAGAATGTTTACCAGCCTGGCTCAGTGGCTCAGTGGCTCAGTGGTTGAGTGCAGACCTATGAACAACAGGTCACGGTTCTCTTCCTGATCAGGGCTTATTCACAGGCTGTGGGTTTGATCCCCAGTGTGGGGCATGCAGGAAGCAGCTGATCAATGATTACTCTCTCATCATTCATGTTTTGATCTGTCTATCCTTCTCCCTTCCTCTCTGAGATAAATGCATATATATATATATATATATATATATATATATATATATATATATATATACCGAGTGGCCAGATTATTCTGACCACCCCATCAGTACTTGTTGGGCCACCTTTTGCCTTCAATACTGTGGTGATTTCTCTTAGCATTGACTTCACAAGATGTTGAAAGGTGATGTGAGGAATCTGACACCATGCCTGATGAATAGCACTGTCCAGGTCTGTGAGATTTGATGACTGTGGAAACAGCTGCCTGATGGCTCCTTTAACTTCATCCCACAAAAGCTCAATTAGATTGAGATCTGGTGATTGTGGGGGCCACTTAAGCAAGGTAAAGTCTCCCTCATGTTCTTGAATCCACTCCTGCACAATACCAGCACTGCGGCATGGTACATTGTCTTATTGAAAGAAGCCATCTCCATTGGGATATACCATAACATGACAGGATGAACTTGATCAGCAATGATACTTAGGTATGTTGTGCTATTCAGACGTTTATAACGGTCTGCCCTCTAGCAACTTCAGCGCAAAATTATGCCTATGTCAGATGGTCATAATAATCTGGCCACTCTCTCTTTATATGTGTGTGTGTGTGTGTGTGTGTGTATACTAGGGGGCCTGGTGAACAAAAATTTGTGCACTCAGGGGAGTCCCTCAGCCTGGCCTGTGCCCTCTCGCAGTCTTGGACCCCTCTGGGAATGGCCACCTGCTGGCGTGTCTGGTCAGCCGGGGTGAGGGGCTAATGGCTGTTTGTAGGCTGGTCAAGCCCCCCAGTGGGGACCCTCACCCCATGGAGGTGTGGCCAGCCTGGGTGACTGGCTGAGGGCCATTTTCAGGCTGCCCACATCCTTTTCAGGGTTCAGGTCCCTACTTGGGTACCTGGCAAGCCTGGGTGAGGGGCTGAAGGCTGTTTTCAGGCTGCCCACAGCTCCCATTGACCCAAGGTCTCAGTGAGGCTGGCTGGAATTAGGTTTCTGGGGTTTATTTATCTTCTATAATTGAAATTTTGTTACCTTGAGTGGAGGCCTAGGCAGGTAACGAAGCCTCCTGTTTGCTTCACCTCTGTGGCTTCTATAATTGAAACATTGTTGCTGTGAGCAGAGGCCCAGTCCGCCTAGGCAGGCAGTTGCAATGGAAGCCTCCTGTTTGCTCTGGCTCTGTGGCTGCCAGACTCCATCTTGGCTGGGTTAATTTGCATACAGCCACTCTGATTGGCTGGAGGCATGGCTTGGCTGGTGGGCGTGGCTTAGGTGTCTTGGATTGATGGTTAATTTGCATATTACTCTTTTATTAGAGTAGATAGTGTATTCATGTGCATCGGGAAATCACAGGCATAGAGAAAGCAGTAAGGTAGAGTTAACACAATGGAAATTTATCATGTCAACTGCAGAAGGATAAGGGGAGGGAGAGGTAACTGGAACCTGGAAGGAGCAGTTTATGCAGAAAGGGCTGCATTGAGAGAAACAGTGACTTCCCGCCCAGGAATACTACCAGGCCACATTGACCTCGCAGGGAGAGCAGGGACAATAATCCTCAGCTCAATCTGCTCCCCTCAGGACTCCTTGTGAGGGCTTTGCCTTTACCAGCCCAAGGAGACATCAGAAGCAGGGCCACCCATTCTCTGTATGCTAGCTTCCAAAGGAAGGTGATGTGTAACTGAAAAGAAAATATTTATAAAGAACAATCCTTAGAAGCTAAATTATGACCAATCAGACAGTAAAAGATTTTAGAGATTTTTACTCTCCAGAGGTGTGTGTTTGCCTTCAGGGGCCTATGAAAGGGGAATAAGTAATAAGAAAAATGATATATATCTCATTATTATAGATACATGTATGGTGAAACATAAATGTAATAGTTTTATATTTAAGGGGAAATTAAAAATGTATGCACACTTAAAAGTTTGCTCTTTAATGAAACAATGAAGTCCAAATTAATGGCTGTTACTTTGCTGGGAGTTAATTTTCTTCCCCTTACATTTGAAGGTAACATCGTGTATCCTAAATTACTCAGTGGAAAAGTAAATTGATGGCATGAAATTAATTTCCACCTTTTTTTTTTTTTTTGAAGCTATGTGGATATAAATCACTGCAACTTGGGGGAGGTTGAAAAATGACTGTATTAACAAAACTTCATGTTAAATAGACAAATAAACATCCTCTAAAATCAAATCACTGTTGCATGTTTACCCATCATTAGCCATAATCTACTTCAGATGATGATGATAAATGAACCAAGAAACTGGATCCCAGAAATACCTATTTAATTATAACAAACTACCAAAGACCCAAAGACGCTCCTACCCTGAAATTGGTATTTAGCCCAATGGGGACTTAATTGCTGTCTCCTCTGGCATCTCAGTTTTCCTCTATTATCAGGATTCCTTTTCCCATAATCTCACAGCTTCATTCCCACGTTAATTCTAATCATTTCATGAATGCTGTTGATGTTGATACACAGTGACAAACTCCTCAAGGTAAACTCAATTAAATTTTATATTTAGATAGATAGATAAATAGATGGACCATAAGAAAATGATTAATATATGTGGGCATTTTTTTTTCATACAAAACTAGCCATTTGCCCATTTGGAAGGTGTTATAAAGGCATTAAAGGTCCATCCTCAGACTTCTAAATTATAGCTATAAGCTTGAGCTTTAACATTTTTATGTTTATTTCCATGACCAACAAGGCTAGTTTTCTGAGAAAGAAGTATCCTTTGCTTTGTGCCTTTCATAAGTACAGGTTATATACTAGTTCGCAGTTATGGGACCTGACTATATGGAGTGCCTTAAATTGCATTTACAGTTTTTCATGGTCACACTTTTTCACCCTTCCTGTCTGTGGGCACAAGATATTTCACCAAGAAACTCTTCATTCTCCTGCCTTCTGATTTTGTTGAATGTGTTGATTAACTTTCTGGCCTGTTTTTGAGATCTTGTCCCACCTCCCTGAAGCAATCTCTTCTCTGGATGTTGATTATATTGTCATTATTGCCATACATTGTTTTGCCAACTCTGTCTTTAAGAAGGACCCTTCTTTTTCTACTCTTTATCAGGAATTCATCATCACCCCTTAATCATATGTTAGATAAAACAAACAAACAACAAACAAAACAGCAAACAAAAAAACTAACCAACAAGATAAAGGACATTTATTCTCTTTTTATACCTGAATGTAGAGGAAGCTTCTCTCTATGAGATTTTCCCAAGACATCTTTGTATATTATAATTAAAGATGCAGCTCAATATTTTTGTACAGCTGATTTAAAAATATTTAAAAATAAACAGAAATAACTAAGGTAAAAAGGGAACTTCAAAAACAAGGTTTATCCAGGAAAATAAGTTCAAAAGACAAATGGTAAACTTACATCACAGACAAAATTCTAATAGCCCTAGGACAGATGCTCTATCCTCTGAGCAAAACTGGCTGGGGCTCTCACTGCAAATATTATAATTCTTTATTATATTACAATTTAAGTAAGTAATTTTGCTTCCATATTATAAGTTGACTAAGACAAAGATTACTACATACAAACAATATGTATTTTTGTTTGCTTGTAAGTGTGGATAATATCCTTACTATTTCATGTTTTTTTAAATATAGTAATTTATATGACACTATTCTTTATAAAACTTCCTACCTTCAATTTTTAGTTCTTCAAAGAAAATTTTCTGTGAACAGATCATTGTCTAGGCAATAGTTAGTCTTGGTCAGATAAAGAGGGAATGTGTGAGGCAGCCTAAAAATGATTTGACTTATACTTGGGGATTAAGAAAACTATGCGTGAAGAGACCATAATAGAAGAAAGCATAGACTTATCAAAGGCAGAGCAATTGATCTTTTGCTACAGAGAAACTTTGGCAAACTTTGGCTTTTGCATGCATTATGCATCTAATTAATACTGTGCATTGATTTGTTTGAATTAGTCTACCAGGGAATTGAATCTCATATGGAAAACAACAAAGCCAAGGAGAGATTCCAACACCAGGTCAGTAAGCAGGCAATCAAATAGGCATTAAGATATTAATTTTCTTTTAGGCTTAGAAATAAATGAGCATAGATTAAAAAGCAAATAGAATTTAAGTAAACAACAATATTAAATGAACTCGTTTAAATCCATTGTTTGCCAAAAAAAGTTGCTTTTTTGCTTCCAAAATTATAAAAAATATCTTAGTATTTGTTGTAGGACTTAATCCCATTGTAAATGTCAGTTAAAATATGACCAATTAGCCCTGGCCAGTTTGGTTCAGTGGATAGAGCATCAGCCTGTGGACTCAAGGGTCCCAGGTTTGATTCCGGTCAAGGGCACATGCCTGGGTTGCGGGCTCGGTCCCCAGTAGGGAGTGTGTAGGAGGCAGCCAGTCAATGATTCCCTCACATCATTGATGTTTCTATCTCTCTCTTCTTCTCCCTTCCTCTCTGCAATCAATAAAAATATATTTTTAAAAATATTACAAATTACACATTCAAAAAGGGTGAAAAACTCATTTTTCTAATGAATGAGTATTTTTATAAGGTTTATAGTACCATTCACATATATTTACATACTTCAATTTGTTTTATAAGTTGATTAGCTTAAATTGAAGAAGCAGTGTAGCCAGTATGGCTTAGTGGTTGAGCATTGATCTATGATCCGGGAGGTCACAGTTTGATTTCTGATTTCTGGTCAGTGTACATGCCTGTGTTGTGGGCTAGATCCCCAGTAGGGGGTGTGCAGGAGGCAGCTAATCAATGATTCTCTCTCATCATTGATGTTTCTTTCTCTCTCCTTCTTCCTCCCTCTCTAAAATCAATAAAAATATTTTTTAAAATAAAAGAAATTGAGGAAGCAGGACTCCCAGCAGGACTGCCTGGATTCAAATGTCATTGCATATAATCTTGATTACATGATTTCAATTATTTTACTTGATTCACTTCCTAATTGGTAAAATGAAGGTTGTGAGATAATTTATATAATTAATATAGGGAAATCCCATGAAGAATATAAGTTACAGAGCATGTTTTAAATGTGTTGTTTGTATCATCATTATCATCATCACCATCATTTTATTCAGTAAATCAGACTGAACTATTTTCTAAGCCAACCATTCGCTAAATGGGAATGAAAGTATTCATTAATATTTTTTTTTAGATAGGAACTTGTGTGGATTAGAAATATTAGCTGAATAGTAACAATATAAAAATGGAAGATAAATTTGTCATTTGTTCTAGTTAGCATAAATTTGAAAACTATTTGTAAATTTTTTACTTTGCTGATAAGTCAAGATATCTTTATATTAATGACATGAATTTGATATTGAAGTTTGAGACAAATTCATCTAAGCAATGTAGGCATGGCTTAGTGGGGAATTTTACATCATGGATCTTTCAGCTAGAATGCCTCAAGGACATATCAGATACAAGTTAGTGAATCTAAAATATCAGTTGTCATTAATCATGGATTGACAGATTTTTTGGGAGTTGACAGATTTGTCAGTAAGCTGGATATTCCTACTACTCCTGGCTCTAAACTTTTCTGTTCTGAGGTAAAAACACACCTCCATGATTCTCTGCGTGGTTGTGGATGTATGCCTTGCACTTGCATTTATTTTGTTTAACATTTGTCTTTGACAAATGTTAAGTTAGGTATACTATTAGGTATTCCTGGAACAGAGGTGCAGAAAAAAAGAAAACTATGTACTCCATGACTTAGTAGGAATAGGGATAAAGGTTTCAAAATAGTTTACTCAGTCCTTAGAAATGAAGGTGAAGAGGCTGCAGAATTGCTAAATGCACCTCAGAAACAAACATGCAACTATGGCAAAAATAGCAAAACCTATGGAGAGTTAGTTGTTCTCCTTTTACTTTATTATCTCTAAAACACTTTTAAAAATTACTTTTACTAATGCTACAAAATAAAACCAGTATAAACTGTTTCTCTAAACTAATGGAATGCACTAGAATTCAAAATAAGTATAGTTGGTTTATTATTTTCACTTGAGAGTACTGCATTATGGGTATGAGCCAAAAAATTGGAAAGCCCCTTTTCAAAGAGAAACATGTTGGAGGTATTTTGTTTCCCTGGAAAAGAATAAGGATTCTTCCATGGTAAATGAAACCTTTTATACCCAGTTTAACTAGTCCCTTCTTCTACAAAATTTGAATGATTAGGTATAATCATATGACTAAAAGACTACGAACAGGGTCCATGTGCCCCTTCTGACATGAGAGTAAAGATGAAAGTTATCCTGCCCTGGTTTCTCTTCCTCTTGAACAGGCGGGAGTGGACTCAGTGTGGCAGTGAACCAGCTTTGACCTGGCTGGTGAGTGGTAGGTCTTCATCTCCTCCTCACTGAGGAGCCATTGTTGCCATAGTGAGTCTGCTTTTCAGAGACTTTTCACTTAACTATGTGACCAACCTTTCTGCACAGTTACAGTAGTCCCCAAATGTCTTGAGGGGGGAAAATGTCATTTTGTGTATTTGAGTTGCATCCAGAGCTTATTGGTGCCATTAATGAATTACCCTTAGCTTTTCTAGATGTTCCAAGGTTAAGCTGGGAAATGCTACAAAATACTATTTAGTATTTGAAATACATATTTTTTGAGTTATACATTCAAATACTTTGTCCAATTTCATGAAATGGTGTGTTTTCTTATGACTTGGGAATTGTGTATAAATAGTAATATTTTTACATTATGTAAATTATGCCTATTTTATCCTTGTATGCCAGTTTTTCTTAAATTTTGTTAATTTTGCTTTTTATCTTATAAAAGTTTACATTTTAATGTAATCCAAATAGCAATTAATTTCTTATCTTTGTTTTTCATGTCTAGTTTAAAATAATTTCTATCCCAATTTTAAAAGCATATCTCTTAGATTCTCTTTTATTGCCTTTTTCAATTATATGTTAGTTGTATAACTTTATTAGTACACTAGTGGCCCATGGCATGAAGATTCGTGCAATAGTCCTTCCTTTCCTGGCTGCCAGGCTGCCTTTGGTCTGACCACAGCAGCAGCAGTGAGGGTTGGCTTCTCCACTCTGGCTGCTCCCAGTTCCTCCTTTTTTTTTTCCAGCTCCTTGAGCTGAGACCATGGCTGGCTGAAAGCCTGGGTCGCCCCCAGCGACCCAGGCCCCCAGCCCCTCCTTGAGTGGAGTCCAGGCCCCCAGCCCCTCCTTGAGCAGAGTCCAGGGTGGGCTGGAAGCCTGGGTTGCCCCCTGGGATCCAGGCCCCCAGCCACTCCTTGAGTGCAGTCCAGGGCCGGCGGGAAGCTTGGCTTCCCACATCGCTGGGAGCAACCCTAGCCTCCTGCTCACTCCAGCTCCGTGACTGCCAACATCTTCAGTTGTCTATAGTTTTTGCTCTGCGCCTGCATATGCAAATTAACCACCATATTTTTAGGGTTGATTTGCGTAGTCACTCTATGATTGGCTGGTGGGCGTAGCCAAGTGACACCAATTTGCATGTTTCTCTTTTATTAGTGTAGATGTGAAAGAGAAGAAAATGTGCCTCGCAGACTCCAGGTCTGTGCTCTGAATTCCATTACCATATTTTCATGGAGACCAGGCTTTGCATCGGCTGCTTTTAGCTTGTCTAAGTAATTGGAATGTAGCCCTAATTTAGTGCCCAAGACTAGTATGGGCTCTTACTATGAAATATTAAGATAACTGGAAGGCAAAATCCCCTTTGGTTATCATTATAAATATTGCTTTAGTTATTTTTTCGTGTGTCCTTAACAACAAGCTATTCAGAAAACATATTCCAAGTTTCATAAAAAATCTTCAGTTATAATTACGTTGAATTTAAGGATTCATTCTCTTTCTCCAAAAGTATATTATCTTATCTTTCGCTATGTTCTGTAGTCAAGTGGCGCATTTTTCTCAGTATTGGTCACACATACTTCTTTTTACTTGCAGTCCCATGTTTTAAGTATTCTTGCAATGTGAGTTTAGCCAATGGATGTCCATAATTACAGCTGCTCTTCATCAATGCCAATTTTGCAATGAAGGAGAAAATATAACTTTATGAATATATGCATGGAATAAAGCAAATCTCTTTTTACATAGTTGAATATGGTTTAAAAGTAATGAGGTGTCCGATAAATGCACAATACCAATAGCATTTTTATGGGTTAAGATAAAACACCTTATTGGTTTCTAAGATACAAGGTTCTCTCCAAATAGCTTCTGATTCTCAACTGCCTACTATTTGAACTCCCAGAATGGAGGGTAAACTTTTAAAGTGCTTCATCTTCTTGGCATAATATTTACGAAGGCTAACTAGACATGTGAAGCCTACTCCTCCCGCCTGCTTCCTTTTGGGAGGAAATCTATTCACAAGGGGAATCAATTTCATTGTCTCCATCATGGCTGCTGTCTCCCCTGGTTAGACCTGTCTTTCATATGGGGAAGCTCATCTGTGTCTCTCAGAATTGTGACTGAATTGGTAAATCTTAACCTGGGATTCAGACAGAAATTCCACTTGCACATCATACAGGTTATGTCCTCCAACCTCCACTCTATCATAATAACACAGATATTTCAGCTTGCGTCCTTATGTGTGTTTGGGATGGGGTGGGAATAATTAGGTAAGAAGCATTCTGCACAAAAATTAAATATGAACTCTAAAGTTCACATTATAGTAGCCGGGGAACAAAATCCTGCTCAAAATATTTTGTCCTTAGGGATAATTCACAGTCTGTGTCCCAAGCATGTAGAGGGAAAGAAAATATAAAAAGGGAAAACCCTAGATTTTAATGCTCTAAGACACCCACATAATCTCCTTCATGCACCTTATTTTTAGACAGTATAGCTGTCGCACAAGAAACTCTCTGGCACCGATGCAGGTGAGCTCTGGGGCTCCCATTTTACAGATGAGAAATGGTTATGAATTGATTTGGGGAGATCAATCTAAAGTGCCTGTCCCAAGGTTCTCAGAGGAATTTAGTGAAAAAGTAAATTCACGTGGGCCCTCTGAATATTTAGAGTAGTGATTTAAAAGAAAGTTTTGCTTTCTCTAACCTAGCTTTCATAGTATTTTCTTTTTCTTTTTCTGAAAATTTCAGATATGAAACCTGGTATTATGAGAATGAAAAAAACAAAACAAAATACACACCACACATCTAATGTGAAAACAGGCTGAATGCTTTCAGCACCTAGGGTAGAAATCAGGTCATTAACAGGGGAAAGAACCTGATTTTAGGGAATTCATGTAAGTAACACTCTGGGATGCGTTATGCAATGTGTAAGACATTGTGAAATTCTCCGAGAAGGTGTAAAAGTTTAAAATCTGGATTTAAATTCTAACACATGCAAATTTAGACCTTTGCAAATGAGATTATTAGGTTAGTGTTAAAAATCATAAAATTTCTTTTTAACACTATTAATCCTATTAAGATAAAGGTTTGGAGCAATGCCTGCTATTTGTGGTTAGCGCTGAGAACAACGCGCTTAAAATACAAGCTCGTGGGCATGTGTTACAGGAACTTGTGAAGGAGGTGATTTGATATTCTTTGCTGCTATCACATATTGCTTTTTTCTTTTCTTTTTTGATATGTATATTTTTTATTCTTTATTGTTTAAAGTAGTACATGTAGTAGTACATGTTTCTTTTTCCCCCATCATTGACCTCTCACTGGCCACCCCCACCCCCCAGCATATGCCCTCACCCCCCTAGTGTCTGTGCTCATTGATTATGTTTAAATGCATGCATGCAAGTCTTTCAGTTGATCTCTTACCTGTGGTCTCCCCTGCCTTCCCTTTGAAGTTTTTACAGTCTGTTTGTTGTTTCTCTGTCTCTGGATCTGTTTTTGTTCATCAGTTTATGTTGTTCACTATATTGCACATATGAGTGAGATCATGTGATATTTATCTTTCTCCAACTGGCTTATTTCACTTAGCTTAATGTTCTCCAAGTCCATCCATGCTGTTGCAAATGGTAAGAGTTCTTTCTTTTTACAGCAGTGTAGTATTCCATTGTGTAGATGTACTATAGTTTCTCAATTCACTCATCTACTGATGGGCACTTAGGCTATTTCCAAATCTTAGCTATGGTAAATTGTGCTGCTATGAACATATAAGGCTTTTATTATGTTGAGGTGTGATCCTCCTATTCCCACTTTGCTGAGAGTTTTTATCAATAAAGGGTGTTGAATTTTATCAAATGCTTTTTCTGCATCAATTGATACAATTATGTGATTTTTAAAAAATATATTTTATTGATTTTATTTTTCACAGAGAGGAAGGGAGAGGGATAGTTAGAAACTTCGATAAGAGAGACACATCAATCAGCTGCCTCCTGCACAACCCCCACTGGGGATGTGCCCACAACCAAGGCACATGTCCTTGACTGGAATCGAACCTGGGACCTTTCAGTCCACAGGCTGACACTCTATTCACTGAGACACACTGGTCAGGGCTGATTATGTGATTTTTATCTCTCAATTTGTTTATGTGTACAATTTTTTAGTTTTCCAACAGCCTTAGTGCCAGCACTGTCCTATTCTTGAAAATAAATTATAAAACTATTTTGCACTGGGGTAACAATTAGCAGTTGTGATAACCTTGACAACAAATAAAACTGGACTCAAACCTGCTTGTAATACAAATATGAGTACCATGTGATGAATTAGGATGCCAGGTTATGAGGCAGACTCCAAACATCTTTGGGTTCAATCTCTTATTCATTGTTTCTTCCTGCAGTCTTCCAAATTGTAGCTTTAAAACAGAACATATAGCTTTTTTCCTCCCAATTCTTTACAGATATTGCATTCAGACTAAATAATATACAAAGAAGAAAGATATTTTTTTAATTCTTGGATTTGTTTTATGGGACAAAATCAAAGACATATTTCCTAGAAAACGCACACACACACACACACACACACAAGGCTTTTCTGTGCATCTCATCTCATTAGTCATAAGCAGTCACACTTGCTTTCATATTCAAGAAATTATAATAAAAATGAGAGTTTCATGATGGTCTTAGACAACAGAACAAAATCGGCATGTATTGGAAAGAATGACTGTCAATTGTTATTGAGTTGGCAGCCATGAGGCAGGTATATAATAGAATAGAAAACTTGTGTATCTTTCTAAAGGACAGCAACATAGTTGTACAAACTAATAAACATCTGAATTTTTTTATTAATTAGAAATAGACATAGGAGTCAATTTTGGGTAGATTTTATAGAATAATTTACATTACACTATGAAGGAAATCTTATATCTATAAGTAAAGTATTTCTTTTTCTATTAAATATGAATTGCTACTTTATTAAATGCAAACACAGTAGACAATTATATTTAAATAAAGTTAATGTTTTTAATGATCCTTTTAAACAATTTATTGTGCTTCAAAAGAGAAAATATTGACATGTATTAACATAGATTGTTTGGGTTATCTACATTCTATGTGCTAGACTTATTATATTTTTGATAATTTATAAAAGTGTTTTGTTCTAATTTTTGTATATTATGGGCTTTTGTTCAGTAAATCAATTGTTTGATACTTTTAGAAAAATGGTTCCTTATCTGGATTTGTTTGTTTGTTAATAGTATTAACTACTCAGAGTATGACAGTGACTATTCCATAATAAGAACTAAAATATTATTTCAGAAATGTGCAAATGAACAATATCATTTACTGACAACTTTCTATATGCTGGAAACTAAATTATCATTTAATTCTATAACACTGCAAGATTGAAATTATTTCTCCATTTTACACCCGAGAGAGATATATATTAAGTCATTTTCCTTGAAGAAAAATAGTAGCTGACAGCCCTTTTTTTTTTATTTCTAGAATGCTTCTATTTGGGTTGACAACAGGCATTAAGGGAAACAAGCTAGGTACTTATGTTTTTATCAGTGACATTGTCAGTGAAATGATTATTGGAAAAAAATGCTTGAAAGGATGGTTATTTGCCATTAAACAGAGTTTTCCTCAACAGTGAGATATGTTTCTCAATTAGTCCACACAATGGCAGTATATTCCATAGATTGAGTAATAAAAAGTCATAACTTTTTATATTAACACTAAAGGTCCTGTCCACAAAAATTTTTGTGCTCGGGGTGGTGATGGGGGTCCCTCAGCCCAGCCTGTGCTCTCTCCCAGTCTGAGACCCCTTGAGGGCAGGCTTAGGCCCGATCCCTGGGGGAGTGGGCCTAAGCTGGCAGTCAGACATCCCTTTGGCAGCTTGGGAGCCCTCGGGGTATGTTCACTTGCCAGTGGGGAGCAGGCCTAAGCTGTAGTCAGACATCCTTAGCACTGATGAGGAAGAGGGAGAGGCTTCCATCACCACCGCTGTACTGGCAGATATCAGCCTGGCTTGTGGCTGAGCAGAGCTCCCTCTGTGGGAACGCACTGACCACCAGGGAGCCGCTCCTGCATTGAGCTTCTGCCCCCTGGTGGTCAGTGTGTGTCATAAAGACCAGTAATTCCCAGTTGTTTGCTGTTAGGGTCAATTTGCATATTACCCTTTTATTATATAGGATAGAGGCCTGGTGCATGGGTAGGGGCCAGCTGGTTTGCCCTGAAGGGTGTCCTGGATCAGGGAGGGGATCCTGCTGGCATGCCTGGCCAGTCTAGGTGAGGGGCTGATGGCTGTTTGCAGGCTGGCCACAGCCCATTCAAGGTAGAGGTCCCTGTTTAGGTGCCTGACCAGCCTGGGTGAGGGGCTGAGGGCCATTCTCAGGCTGGCAAAGACACCCAGCGGGGACCCTCACTCCATGAGAGTGTGGCCAGCCTGGGTGAGGGGCTTATGGCTGTTTGCAGGCTGGCCACCACCCCCAATGACCCAAGCTCCCAGCAAGGCTGGCTGGAAGCAGGTGTCTGGGATTTATTTATCTTCTATAATTGAAACTTTGTTGCCTTGAGCAGAGGCCATAGCTGGCCTAGGCAGGTGGAAAGTTTGGCTTCCTCCATCGCCAGGACAACCAAGCCTCCTGCTTGCTCCAGCTCTGTGGCCACCGGCCGCCAACTTGGTTGGGTTAATTTGCATATAGTTGCTCTGGCTGGTGGGTGTGGCTTGGGATGTAGCAGAGTGACACCGATTTGCATGTTTCTCTTTTATTAGTTTAGATGACAAGCCTTTTAATATGACTAATAATATATGAAGCCTGTAGCTATGATTGAAGCAATGACTTCATGTCTTCAACCATCACAGAATTTAAATCAGTTTAAGTTATCCTTATGATACATAGTTAATTTATTTACACTACCTAATAAAAATAGGGCATGTCTTACACATTTTATTTAAAAGTTTATACCACTGCATGCTGTGTACTATTTTACTGTTGCAATCTGAAGTGAAATGCACTGGAAACAACTTTTTTTTTTTCTCAAAGTTGCCTGTGATCTGTAAAAGATAAGAAATCTCATTTGAATTGAGTAAGAAGGTTAATTATTACTTATGCATAGAAAAATTTTTAAAAGATTCAGCTGTGTCTTTGATAGATGGATAGACTGCTGAAAAATCATTTGAGATTTCTGTGATTAGCTAGACAGGTCCCAACTCTTGTTAGCAAGCACTGCCTTATTCTGTTACAGATAGGAGGAAGCTGTCCTCTTCAGTTTCACCCTGGTGCTGCCTGTTTTAACTCAGCCTGTATCATTTTCAATAAGCAATCAGGAAGGACTTTGCAGACAGATGGCAGAGCTGCCTATGCATTCTCATTTACATGCAACCTTTGTTCCTGCCTGTACTTGAGAACCATATACAGGAGTTTTGCATTCCCCTTGGATTGGTTTTAAATGTGAGGTAGACAAGCCAAATCTAACTTGTTCCAGATTTTCCTAATGTAATTTAATTTAATGGAACTCTGCAAAGTGTTTCTCAAAAAATTGTCTTAAACGAAAACCTTGGCTGAGTGCAAAAATTGAGACCAGCCATAGCTTGTGAGGAGAGTTCGCTGGGACACTTACTCATGTAGAAGATGAAGGCTAGCCTACACAATTGATAAACTACATTGGAAATATAAACAAACAAACCTCTACTTGAATTGCCTGAGCCTAATGTTGGTCTATAAAGTGCCTGTTAATACTATTTAATCATAAATGCACTTAGTCAAATTATGTATTTTCTATTATTTGATGACCTGATACAATAGTATAGACAAATGTACAAACATTCTCTTATTTTTAACTTTATATATGCTTTTAATAATACACCAAATCCATAAGAAACTAAATTTTGTCATAGTTTTTTGTTTTGTTACAATAACTAGTAATTTATTTGTAGGCCATCAGGATATCTAACAACTCATAAGAACAATCAATAAGTATAAATTATATTGCATTTAAAATAAAGTTTGAGAGTACGGAAGAAGGCAGATATATATGAGATGGATAGGAAGTACCACACTCATTTAAAAGGTGCAGTCACTCTTCATTATTAGTCAAAAATAGCCATGCAGAACACTATTTTTTTAATTGAGTAAACCAACACACACACACACACACACACACACACACACACCCTTCAATTAGCCAGATGCTAATTAAGAAACATCAATTTCCCAATTTGTGATCACTGCCATAGAACAATCCTCTCCCGTCTATTAATTGTTCAACAATTTTTCAATGCTCATACTTACCTCCTACAAAAAGAATGAGCTCTCTGGATGACAAGTGCCCAAATACACCTGGGATTTTGGCTCTTGCTTCTAGTCTACAAATAAAAAGGGGACATCATGTCTTAATATATATAATACAATCATACTTTTAAAATATGTTTTAATAAACATTGCCAAAAATGCCAAGACCCTGTTATGAACTTTATATACATGGTGGGACAAAAATAGATTTGCAGTTGTTTATGTGAAAAATAATTCAATCTAATCTAATAAAAGAATAACATGCAAATTAACTATCACCCTGAGACACCTAAGCCACACCCACCAGCCAAGCCACGCCCACAAGCCAATCAGAGCAACTGTATGCAAATTAACCCAGCCAAGATGGTGGCTGGCAGCCACAGAGCTAGAGCAAACAGGAGGCTTCCATTGCAACTGCCTGCCTACATGGTCTGGGCCTCTGCTCAAGGCAACAATGTTTCAATTATAGAAGCCATGGAGCTGAAGTTAACAGGAGGCTTCATTGCCTGACTAGGTCTCAGCTTGAGGCAACAAAGTTTCAATTATAGAAGATAAATAAACCCCAGAAACCTGATTCCAGCCAGCCTCGCTGAGACCTTGGGTCAATGGGAGCTGTGGGCAGCCTGAAAATGGCCCACAGCCCCTCACCCAGGCTGGTCAGGCATGCCAGCAGGTGAACATTCCCCAAGGGGTTCCAGACTACGAGAGGGTACAGGTTGGGCTGAGGTACCCCCCCCGAGTGCACAAATTCTTGTGCACCGGACCCCTAGTAATTAATAAATACAAATACAACTGTCATCCTACTTTTGCCCCCACCCTTCATTTCTTTTTACTCAGTTGACAAATCTCTTTATACCCATATTGCAATATTGTCTCCATTAGAGTGTTGAGAAAAATCAGGCATGTAGAAGGTAAGTGAAATGTTCAAAATCCCTACAATGTTCTGTGTTAGTTTACTTTTCCTACCCTAAAATTTTTTCTACAATTTTAGCAGTTTAAAACAACATCCATTTATTCATTCATATTCTTTTTTCTTTTAGTTTAAAAATGTTTTTAAAAGATTTATTTATAATAAAACAAGTCAACATGATTATATGAGCAATGCTGACAGGTTCATTTAAAATATACAGGCACAACATATATTACAGATATATTATTCATAATATTTGATTTGGTTTATACAGGAAGAAGCAACTATTTCTGTAGCCAAAAGCTATTTTGCTTTTTAGAGAATTGGAAAGAGAAATGATCCTTCCATGATGACCACTTAAGTAAATTTAGCAAAGATCTGATGTGTTTGATGAGTATTTACTTCGTACAATTATGTTCCCATCTTAATGCATTCCCTAGTAAACATTTATTTTGGAAGAGTTTTAGGGCTATACCTCTAAAGGAAAACTGCAAAGATGGTAAAATCGTGAACTTTTGAACCATCATCCGTTTTTTCTTAGAATGCAGAAACGATATGGTATAATGATAGACCCGGAAGACATCAATATGCCACTGTGAATCCAAAATGAATTGGACTATTTTGTTTTGTGATTTGAAGTCTCACAAACAAAACCCTTTGGTTTCCTTTAATCTGTCTGTAGAGGATATAAACTGTGTTGTGATGTGTAGCTCATTCTAAATCCAGACACCCACTGGCGAGCTGTTTGCTCTAATTAAGACCAAACGAATACAAATCTCTTACACACAAGCCTTTGATGGTGGGAAATGGACTTTAATGTTTCCAAAGCCACCTCAGCAGTAAAATGCCCCTCGTTCTGATAACTACGCTATCCATAGCCACCTAAACTGATTGCCACAGGGTCCATGGCACACCGAAATCATTTCACACTTGTGTTCTGTTTTTTGTTTGTTTTTTAATAATTGGAAACCTTGGGGCCTTTAACCCCAAACATCCCACTATCTTCTAAATACTTGTCATAAGAAATTATGCAAAACATTTTTGCCTAAAAATGTCAGTTCAAGTATCATGAATTATTCAAAAAAAAAACCTCTCTTAATTAGGAATTCACTTAATTTGACAAATTATTTTGAAGATAAATATGCAACTACTTGCCTTTGACTTAGCAACTTTACTTCTAAGTGTTAACTCAATGGAAAAGTTATGTTGACACAAAATCTCACATATGTTTATAGCTATCTAATCATCATCACAAACACTTGAAAACTCAAAAGATTTATTTCTACTCATGAATGGATAAACTGTGTGACACTCATTCAATGGAATAGCAATACCTAAGAAGCCGTTATATTAAGCACAAGTAAAAAGAAAAATGATTAAAGTCCAATGGCATAGCTTACAGGGTTTCCAGGAGTCAGCGAATAAGTCCAGTGCTGGAGTGGAGTGGGATCACAACTCCAGGAATGAGAGCCAGTCTCTAGCATCAGACGGCTTCTCCGTGACTTGGAAATGGCAGCAATACGGAAGTTGGAATGCTGCGAGGGAGACAGGAGTCACAGAACAATATGGGAAGCTTCTTGAGTAATGAAGCAAGAGGTAGCAATGTCTTCAAATTATGGAAAAGTGACAGGAATGCCTATATCTAAAATTAGTTGCTGCTGTGACTCTGGTAATTGAATAAATTAATTGTGTGCAGTTTTAATGGAAGTCATCCATCTGCAGTTAACAGGCAGCTGCTGTTACATATGTACAGTGTTTAGTAAGTTGTCAACATTTAAGCTTTAGGAGATTCCAGTTAAGACTCTACTCAGTATGTGAGGCTCCCGCTGCCCCCTCCAAGCCCAGTCAGGCACTCCTGTGCCTCAAAGTCCTAAGGGATGGATCACTTTATTCGTTCACTGACATCCTCAAAGAGTTTGGATTTCAGACCATTGCTTTTTATAAAAGAGCAAAACAATAGCACTTACCCAAAGGGGAGTTTTGCTCTGTATTATGTATTATGTATTAGAGAAAATTTGAACTTTAAACATCAAACTGACATAGGACAGAGGTCCAATGTACTAGATCTGTTGACATCAGAGTCCATGAGTTCATTGTTACTTTTCCACAAACATCCCCTACTGTTATTCATGTATGGCCTATTATTCATGAATTCAGGTATTGCCATTGTACTTTCTTCCCACCCAAAAGTGGCTTACATTAGAAAGTATAGCTCGACCATTGTTTTCATTGAATGTCAAAATATAATAGTTTGTCTACCCACGTAATGTTTAGTTATGTGCACTGTTACTGCCTGCTGTACATATAAAGAGAAGTTCTTCCCATTTAACTATTCTTTAACACCAAAGTTCATAAGCAAGCACATAGCTTAGGAAAAAGTAGTGAATGCATATTTTTTCCTAAGTCACATTGTTGCATATCTTCATTTAAATTCTCATTTGACTGTATAGTTTATTTTTTAAAAATGCAGTTGTGGCTAGAATCTACTAAATTTTTAGATTTTTGCTTCAAAAAGGATTAGGAATGGGATTAGAAGAATTGCAACCAAACTGAAAGCTCAAATCATGTACTGTGGAAAACACCACAAGGAGAAACAAATGAGACCACTCAGTCCTAAGCATGAGTATAGAAATGCATGTATGTATAAATGAAAACAAATGTGAGTCACAATTCCTATGAATTATCTAATCTAATAAAAGAGTAATATGCAAATTAACCATCACCCTGAGACACCTAAGCCACACCCATCAGCCAAGCCATGACTCCCAGCCAATCAGAACAACTGTATGAAAATTAACCCAACCAAGATGGAGGCTGGCAGCCACTGAGCTAGAGTAAACAGGAGGCTTCTGTTGCAACTGCCTGACTAGGCCAGCGGGCTCTGCTCAAGCAACAATGTTTCAATTATAGAAGCTACGGAACTAAAGCAAACAGGAGGCTTCCGTTGACTGCTTAGGCCTCTGCTCAAGGTAACAAAGTTTCAATTATAGAAGATAAATAAACCCCAGAAACCTGATTCCAGACAGCCTCGCTAGGACGTTGGGTCAATGGGAGCTGTGGGCAGCCTAAAAATGGCCTTCATCCTCTCACCCAGGCTGTCCACACCCCCATGGAGTGAGGGTTCCCACTGGGAGGGCTTGGCCAGCCTGCAAACAGCCATCAGCCCCTCACCAGGCATGCCAGCAGGTGGACATCCCCTGAGGGGTCCCGGACTGTGAGAGGGCACAGGCTGGGCTGAGGGACCCCTCCCCACCCCCGAGTGCACAGATTTTTGTGCACTGGACCCCTAGTCTTATATAATAAAAGCCTAAGTTTCTTGTTGTCCAGTCGTCTGTTCAACCAATCAAATCAAGGCCACTCAACCGCTCTCTATGACATGCACAGACCACCAATAGGCAGATGCTCCGACTGGTAGGTTAACTTGCTGCTGGAGTCTGGCTGATCAGGACTGAGAGAGATGGGCCAGACACACCCTGGAGCCCTCCCACAGTCTCTCCTCTGTGTCCTTCTCTGGCCCCAGTTGTGCACCAGTGGGGTCCCTCAGCCTTGCCTGCACCTTCTCACAATATGGGTCCCCTTGGGGAATGTCCAAGAGCTGGTTTTAGCCTGAGGGAAGAATGACCGTTTGCTATGACACACACTGACCACCAGGGGGCAGACGCTCAATGCAGGAGCTGCCCCCTGGTGGTCAGTACATTCCCACAGGGTGGAGCCCCACTCAGTCAGAAGCTGGGCTCATAGACATCCCCCAAGGGTTCCCAGACTGTGAGAGGGCGCAGCCCGGGTTGACGTACCACCTCCCCCACCAAGTGCATGAATTTTGTTCACTGGGCCTCTAGTGGATTAATAAATATGTGTGATAATGTCGCATGTTCTCTGGATACCAAGAGCCTACAGGTGTATAATTATAGTTGCATGGTATGTAAATTGTATAGTATTTTCAACAATATCTGAAAATGAGATATAAGCTATACCATAAAATGGAATTATATACCTATTTAATCATAAATAGTTCTGGATAATAGTCATACATACTTACCTTCCTGTATTCTCTCTGTACAATTTAGAACAGCGATTTTCAACTTTATTTTATCTCATGGCACACATAAACTATTGCTAAAATTCTGCAGCACACCAAAAAACATATTTTGCCAATTGGACACAAAATAGGTATAGTTTTGATTGATTTACAAAATAGTAATTATCTATCCCTTTTGCTCCAAAGTAACTTTTTAAAAAAATCAGGTGCCTATATTGCATAAAAGTATTTCTGGTGCCAAGAATTAACCATCAGATGCAATCTTATTATGCAACTTGACCAATAAGAAGCAACCCCATTATATGAGGTTTATATTTATAGTTCAAAACAGAGCTTTCACACTGGATGGCTATTGTTGTATTGGCTGTTGCCATTTTTTAATTATATAATCTAAGGGAAAAGACGTCAGTGCCCCTGACTAAGTAGTCAGGTATTGCATATTTAAAAAATTCTTGCTGCACACCAGTGTGTTGTGCCACATGGATTGAAAAACCATTGATTTAGAATAACACAAAATAACAGGACTATTCTTTTTTTTATTTAATTTATTTTTATTGTTCAGATTATTACAGTTGTTCCTCTTTTTCCCCCATAGCTCCCCTCCTCCCAATTCCCACCCCAACCTCTGACCTTGCCCCCCCCATTGTCCTCATTCATAGGTGTACAATTATTGTCCAGTCTCTTCATGCATCCCCAACACCCTTAACCCCCGAAAATTGTCAGTCCACTCCCTTTCTATGCCTCTGATTCTATTCTATTCTCAAAGGATACCTTTCAGCATTTCATATAATACTGGTTGGGTGGTGATGAACTCTTTTAGCTTTTTCTTGTCTGTGAAGGTCTTTATCCGACC
>PVJC01009317.1:0-46185 GCA_004026665.1 Murina feae
AAAGTGTTAATTTCTTGTCTTTATTGCTTGTATCAACTCCTTTTGTAATACTATGTATCTATATTGATTTGTATTATATGCATTGATCATTTTGCATTTGCTTATTGTTAGTATTTCCATATTACAATGGTCCATTTTGTTGTCAGTGCTAGTACAGTGCCTGGAAGTGAATGGGCATGCAGTAGATACTTACTGGAGAAATAAAGGAAGGACATAAAGAAGGCTGAGAGGGAGTAAGGAAATGGGGAGAGAATAAGTGAATGGGTGTTCACATATATATTCCACTTCAGAAACATTGGAAACAGGCCAGCCCAACGTGACATGGGAAGACAGTCTACCTGAATTCACTCATTTATTCAACAAATATTTGTTTGTTATTTATTCATTATTAAAGTAGCATACTTTTTTTCTGATTATGAACATAACTGTTCCATTTGGAAACCATGAAAAAAATATAAAAGAGAAATAACCAATTCACCTTTCATTTCACAGTCTAATGAAAAACTACTGTTAAAATAATTTGGCATATTTCTTTTCAGGTTTTTTTCTATGCACATATAGTATATAGAGGTCCAGTGCACAAAAATTTGTGCACTTGGGGGGCAGGTCCCTCAGCCTGGCCTGTGCCCTCTTGCAGTCTGGGACCCCTTGGGGGATGTCCACCTGATGGCTTAGGCCTGTTCCCCAGGGGATCAGGCCTAAGCTGGCAGTCAGACATTCCTCTGGCAGCCCGGGAGCCCTCGGGGGATGTTCACTTGCCAGCAGGGAGCAGGCCTAAGCTGCAGTTGGACATCCCACCATTGTGCTGGCAGCCATCAGCCTGGCTTGTGGCTGAGCAGAGCTCCCCCTGTGGGAGCTCATTGACCATGAGGGGGCAGCTCCTGCATTGAGCGTCTGCCCCCTGGTGGTCAGTGTGTGTCATAGTGACCAGTCATTCCCAGTTGTTCTGCTGTTAGGGTTAATTTGCATATTACCATTTTATTATATAGGATAGAGGCCTGGTACATGGGTGGGGGCCAGCTGGTTTGCCCTGAAAGGTGTCATGGACCAGGGTGGGGTTCCCACTTGGGGTGCCTGGCCAGCCTGGGTGAGTGGTTGATGGCTGTTTGTAGGCTGTCCACAGTCCCTTCAAGGTGGGTGTTCCCCCCTGGGGTGCCTGGCCAACTTGGGTAAGGGGCTGAGGGCTGTTTTCAGGCTGGCACACATCCCCTTCAGGGAGGAGGTGCATGGCCAGCCCGGGTGAGTGCCTGGTGGCTGGTTGCATGTTGGCCACAACCCCTTCAGGGTGGGGGTCCCTGCAGGGTGCCTGGCCAGCCTGGGTGAGGGGCTGGCCATGGCCCCCAGCAACCCCAGCTTCCAGCAAGGCTGGCTGGAAGCAGGTATCTGGGATTTATTTATCTTCTATCATTAAAGCTTTATTGCCTTGAGCGGAGGCCACAGCCAGCCAGGGAAGCTTGGCTTCCTCCATCTCTGCCGCTGCCTCGGCTCCCTCCTGTCTCCACTGTCTCGCTCCCTCCCTTCTTGACCATCTCTGCTGCCTCAGCTCTGTTCCCTTCTTTGATGCTTCGCTCCCTTCTGCCGCACTTGGCTTCCTTCTATGCTGTCTTCAGTCTTCACAGGGTGACTGTGTATGCAAATTAACTGGCATCTTTGTTGGGTTAATTTGCATTTCGCTCTGATTGGCTGGTGGGTGTAGCAGAGTGACACCAATTTGCATTTTACTCTTTTATAGGTGTAGATGTAGATAAGTAGGATCATTGTATGCTTCTTTCTATTAATGATACATTATGAACATTTCCTTATGTTAAGAATTCCTTGAACACTTTGCATTTACATCGCTGAAATGCATTCTATTGCACGGATGTGCATTTAGACATCTTTCCACTCACTGTTGGATATTCAAGGGCTGGCCACTTTGTCATTTCTATATATACGCGTGGTGAGGCCCACAGAGAAATGAGGTAATGCATAGACTCTGGTAGGAAGGAGGTGGACTTTGGGAAAACAGGAGGCAGCTTTTTCAGGAGGCTGAAGAGACCATTTATTTGCTTTCAGGTTGCTGAGCCTGGGGAGGTGTCCTCAGAATGCAACACACTGTCAGTGGAGGTAATGAGCTCTCATCTCCCACGTGTCCAGCTGCTTCTAGGGCGGCCTGGCTTCAGCACACCCCGCCTCCAATCCGGAAGCGAGGACCTGAGGCTTTGGCCCAGCCTCACAGATGGCCCCAGGCCAGGCGAGCAGAGGGGGCTGTGCAGCCAGGCTCCGCCACCTGCCGTCAGGCCCCCGCCCTCCCCTCCCACCCAGGCCCTCACCGCGGCTCCCAGAGGTTCTCCTTCAGCCCCGCCCCCGGGCGACCTCGCGCGACTTCCGGTCCCTGAGGAGCCCGGCTCCGGAACTGCAGGCCCCGCCCCGCAGCAGTCTCCGTCCCGCCCCGGAGCAGGCCCCGCCCCCGGAGCAGGCCCCGCCCCCGCATCAGGCCCCGCCCCCGCAATCCGGGCCCCGGGTCGCCCCGCCCCGCCCCGCCCCGCCGGCCGTCGCAAGGCGCAGGGGCGGTGCCGTGCGCGATGACGTGAGCGTCGTGCGCGGTGACGGCCCTCGTCCCTGTTACTCAGCGGAGCGGCCAAGGCCGGACGACGCGGTCCGAGAAGCCGAGCCGTGGGCAGCGCCGGGTAACGGCTGCGGCGACAGCCCGGACAGCGCCGGTCCCTCCGGCGGGCGCCCCTGTCGCCGTTCGCTGTGCCGCCCGGTAAGCGCGGGGGACGCCGCAGGGCCCGGGCCGCTGGCCCCGCCGTGTTTATGTTATTGTGCCGCCGCCGCCTTCCCCTCCGCCGGGACCCCCTCCCACGAGTGGGGGCGGCAGCGCGCGGGGCAGGGGGGCGCGTGCGGGCGGGGGCAGCGCGGGAACAATTGCGGCCCGGGGGGCGGGGGCTGGCCTGCGGCTCGCGGCGGCGGGACCCTGCGCCCCGGCCGTCGCCCTCCTTGGGCCGCCCGAGCTCCGCCCTCCCGTCCTCGCGCGGGTCCCGCGTCCACGTCGAGAGGGGAAAATGGAGCGGGGGCGGGAGGGGTGGCAAGTTCTGAAACACTTGGAGGAAGGTCGGGCCTCGGTGGCCCCGCCGCGCCTGGCCGCACCCCCGCGGTGGGCCCCGGCCCCCACGCCGCCCCCCCAGGGACCGCGTTTTGTGTCTCGGTGGTTCCTTTGTGCTGACGGTCCGCGAGCAGGCGCGGGGCTCGGCGGGGCCGTGGGCTCCGGCCGTGGGGAGGCCGGCCCCGGGCGGGGGCCGCGGTGTCCGTGCAGCGCGGGCAGCTTCCGTGGAGGCGCGCGTTTCTCTCGAGGTCACTCCCGGGTGACCTTTTGACTTTTTCACCCCAGCCTCCCACCTCTTTGTCTTGCGCTTGTTCCCAAGCCCGAGGTGGCAGGTCCAAGTCCATGTTTAAGGATCTTGATTCATACTTTTCGTTTTGATTTCTGAAAGTTCCTCATCCTATGTTTACAAGCTGAGCGCCTGGTACCGGATGAGGTCCAGCCGGTACTGGTTTTACCTCTGAAATTCAGTGATCTTTCCAGTAGGATTCTCATCTGTCAGTGTTTTAACAAGGACCTTCTTGGCAATTAGAACATCTGCCTATTTCATTCATTCATTCATTCATTCATTCATTCATTCATTCAGCAGCTGTTCAGTACTGGACCTGATGGTGAGTGTCAGCCATGATTGGTGGCACCAGTGGAAACACACAGGAAGGACCCCTCAGTTGGGGTGCAGTGAGGAAGGAAACCCCGCTCAGTGCCGGCGGCTCTGCTGTGCTGCCCCGGTGCCCCACACCATGGTGGGCTCCACTCCCCACTCCCCACTCCCTCCAGCTCACCTGCCCCTAGTACCTGATTGGTCTGTTCTCATGCAAATTAGGGCTCAGAGCCTTTGACGTTGGGCCCAAAAGGCAATGTCCTGATAGGTCCAAATGGAACTGCTGGGAGCTCTGACTGGGTGGTGAGATCTCAGTGCTGTGGGTCGGAACAGGATTCCGGGAACTCCTTAGTCAGGGCTGCTCAGAGGGCAGAAACCGTGTAGGCGGGCAGTTCAGTGTGGGCCTCTCCCTCAAGGGCAGTTGGCGGGAGGCTTCTCCTTTTACTATTTGAGCCCAAGTAGCCACCAGCATCCCTTCTTAGTAGGTGTCTTTTCTTTTCTCAGGATTCACCAGAGTTCAGGGGTAAAGAGAAATATCCTTTAATTGGAGAGGATGCTTTAAAATAGAACAGATGTGCCTTTTTTAACATTTGAATTAGGGTGTCATTGGTTAATAAAACAATGTTGGTTCAGGTGTATAATTCTATAACATATCATCTGTATGTTCTATTGTATGGTCACCAAGTCCGGTCTCCTTCCGTCACCATTTAGTTCCCCTTTATCCTCTCCCACCTCCCCCAGCCCCCTTTCCCTCTGATAATGACCGTACTGTTGTCTGTGTCTGAGGTTTGGTTTTTTTGCTTATTCCTTTCACCATTTTTATCCAACCCCACACCTCCCCTCCCTCTGACAGCTGTCAGTCTGTTCTCTGGATCTATGTCTCTGGATCTGTTTTGTTTATTAGTTTATTTGGTTCATTGGATTCCACATATAAGTGAGATCATATGTACTTATCTTTCTCTGACCTGCTTATTTCACTTAGCATAATACTCTCCAGGTCTATCCATGCTGTCACAAAAGGTAAGATTTTCTTCTTTTTTATGGCCAAGTAATATTCCACTGTAACTCAAATGAATATAAGCACCCCAGCTTTATTATAACTAGAGGCCCGGTGCACAAAAATTTGTGCACTCAGGAGTGGCGGAAGGGTCCCTCTGCTTGGCCTGTGCCCTCTCGCAGTCTGGGACCCCTCGAGGGATGTCCACCTGCTGGCTTAGGTGATCGGGCCTAAGATGGCAGTCAGACATTCCTCTGGCAGCCCTCAGGGGATGTCCACTTGCCAGCGGGGAGCAGGCCTAAGCTGCAGTCAGACATCCTTAGCGCTGCTGAGGAGGCAGGAGAGGCTCCCACAACCACCGCTGTATTGGAAGCCTTCTAGCTTGTGGCTGAGCAGAGCTCCCCCTGTGCAAGTGCCCTGACCACCAGGGGCAGCTCCTGTATTGAGCATCTGCCCTCTTGTGGTCAGCGTGTGTCATAGTCACCAGTCATTCCCAGTCATTCTGCTGTTAGGGTCAATTTGTATATTACCCTTTTATTATATAGGATTATATAAGATAGAGGCCTGGTGCATGGGTGGGGGCCGGGTGGTTTGCCCTGAAGGGTGTCCCGGATCAGGGTGGGGTTCCCTGATGGCTGTTTGAAGGATGGCCACATCCCCTTCAGGGTGGGGTCCTGCTAGGGTGCCTGGCCAGCCTAGGTGAGGGGCTGATGGCTGTTTGCAGGCTGGCCACAGCCTCTTCAAGGTGGGTGTCCCCAACCCTGGGGTGCCTGGCCAGCTGGGTGAGGAGCTGATGGCTGTTTGCAGGCTGGCCACAGCTCCCATTAACCCAACGTCCCAGTGAGGCTGGCTGGAATCAAGTTTCTGGAGTTTATTTATCTTCTGTAATTGAAACTTTGTTGCCTTGAGCGGAGGCCACAGCTGGCCTAGGCAGGCAGTTTCCTCCATTGCTGGTGAAATGAAGCCTCCTGTTTGCTTCAGCTCCATGGCTTCTATAATTGAAACTTTGTTGCCTTGAGCAGAGGCTACAGCTGGCCTAGGCAGGCAGTTTCCTCCATCGCTGGTGCAACGGAAGGCTCCTGCTTGTCTAGCTCCATGGCTACCGGCTGCCATCTTGGCTGGGTTAATTTACGTACAATCGCTCTGATTGGCTGGTGTGTGTGGCTTAGATGTAATGGAGTGAGGGTCAATTTGCATATTACTCTTTTATTAGATTAGATAGCCAAGGTTTGGAAACAGACCAAGTACCCATCAGTAGATGAAAGGATAAAAAGTTCTGGTACATTTACACAATAGATACACAATAAGGTGATTTTACAGGGTTGTTACTATTTTTACCTCTGAAATTCAATGATCTTTCCACCCCACTTCTGTTGCCCCAGTTGCGAGTATGCGAAACATAGTTTATTCTTATGTTATTATTTATTTCCCATACACACAATTGTGAAGATACTTTTGCCCACCCTGTGTAAGCGATGTGTGTTAAAGAAGATAGAGTTGTACTCTGGGTCAATTTACTCTTTTTTTAGTAGTCAATCTAGGACTTCTAGTGTAATGTTATATTGGAAAGTTGAGTTAGGTTGTGTCTAAGAATACAATGGCTTTTATTTATTTCCAAATTTTATTTTTCAGTGTTATAGCCTTACAGTCATTTGTAATGTTTACCTCAGGTTTTCCTGCAGTGGATCAAACCTAGGAGGTTAGGTGCTGTAAGTGAACAGTTTGGTTCTGTGCCTGACAAAAGCCAGCAGTCAAAGTGGTACTTCTTTAAGCACAGTCCTTGCATCTGTGACTTTAACACCTGGCCTGGGGTATTAGCAAGTGTCCAGTAAAAGCCAGAGTGATCAAAAGCCCTTTACAATTGATAATATTTAAAACAAGCCTTAAAAAAATTAATATGCAGCCTGTCACTTTCAAATGACTAAATGATCAGTTCACATATGTTATCTGTCATGGCAGTAGTGGCTTTTGAATTACTTCACTATCTGTTATGTTTTTGTTACTTTTAAACCATTTACTATCCTAAAATAAAACCTTGTCTAAAATGTATGTCTTTGCGTATTTTTTTTCTTTCTCTCTCCATCTATATCTTACACACACATACATACACACGCACAGTGATATTTCAATAGGAGTCTGAAGTGATTTCAGTTATCGTTTAGTGAAAATTTCTGATGACTCCCGTAAGTGGAAAAGTTGGAACAAAGGAAACAAACTGTATAATTTCCAACAATATTTTAGAAATGTTTAAGTTTTTTTTACTAATATTTTGGTGAAGCCCATGGGCCTCAAACTCATATTAATATCAATTTATCCAAGTTACATTTTATTTGCAGTCACTGTGTAATAAATTTTAGCATTTGTTTTGGATGTGAAAGAATTTGGGGTAAGCTTATTCTCTAATGTAGAGTACAAGTAAAGAAGAAAATGGCCCTAACTGGTTTGGCTCAGTGGATAGAGCATCGGCCTGTGGACTGAAGGGTCCCAGATTCGATTCCGGTTAAGGGCATGTACCTTGGTTGCGGGCACATCCCCAGTGGGGAGTGTGTAGGAGGCAGCTGATTGATGTTTCCCTCTCATCGATGTTTCTAACTCTATTTCTTCCTCTCTGTAAAAAACCAATAAAATATATTTTTTAAAAAAAGAAGTAAGAAAATGATACTTTATTAAAATAATGGATGAAAATCTTGAGGTACCAAACTTTTAATTAAAGTATGTCAGATTCAAGTAAGGGTTATTGATACAAAGCCTTTGGCAGTAGCTCAGTCAGGTAGTGGTCAAACCAGATTTTTGGGGGGTTCTATTTTCTGTTTGTTTTGTTTTGTTTTTCTAAATAACAGCATTGTTAAGATATAATTTATGTGCCATAAAATTTACCCTTTTAGAGTGTGCATCACCACTAATTCCACAACATTGTCATCACTCCCAGAAGAAATCCCCATATCCACTAGCAGTCAGTCACTTCCCATTCCTTTTTACATTATGTTTAAAGGAAGACATAGCACTGATTCTGTTAGTAAGTTTATTGCATTACTGTGTTTGAAAAGGGCTCCCTTTAAGTGTCCTAGCAGAGTTAGATCCTGGGAGAAAAGCCACTTGAAAAGGAAATTAGCTTAAGAATAAATTCTGTCAAAATTAATAAGGTTAGAATCTTCACTATTATGGAAATAACCTTGTGAAAGATACTAAATGCAGTGAAACAGCTTGAAGGAAGTAATTTAAGTTACTAGTGAAACTATCCTAGTTGTCATTCTTGTTAGTCTACTTTGTCATTAAATTGAATTTTGACAAAGTTTAGTCATGTAGATAAGTTGAAATGCTTAGTGGCACCTGAGGAAGTATAATATCTGACATTAAGATGCCAGCTCTCTATAATATCTGTAATATCTGACATTAAGATGCCAGCTCCTAGAGGTCTCTGGTCAAGTCAGTGGTATGGATAGTGGCCTCTCTGTTTCTGTAGTGCAAGGAAGTCATAGCCACATAGCTTTAGACTTGAATGATTGGCCTATTCCAGTGCTGTGATGCTTATTGCCTGTTATGATCTCTTTACCTGAACGTTTAGAAACCTTGTCTTCTTATTCTAATGCAGATTGACTTGAACTTTGATTTCAGAAATGAGTTCTGAGTCAACAGACTTGACTACTGAAAAGGTTACAGGAGTATTGAAATAAGAGCCCCTCTATCATTCAGGGTGGTAGCTGGAATCAGATCTAGGTTCACTTCTCAGTTCTGTCATCGGGACTTTGTCATCAACAGATCTAGAGCCTTAGACAAGTTGTTTAGCCTTTTTGGATATAAAACTCTAACTGAGGCTGTTGGAACTTTTTATTTTTTTTTTAATAGATTGTTCCCCAGATAGGTGGTTCTTCAGAAAACATATTGCGACAAAAAAGAGCCTTATTTAGGTGATAATCAGAATCCCTTGTCAAGAACAGCAATGAAAGTTGGACTTTTTGTGATTTTCAGAAGCAGAGTAAATTGTTGAGTTAGATATTTCTGTAATATTCATACTTATAAAACAAATCAAACGCTTCACTGTAAGCTAGGACTTCTTTCAAGGACACATCTGAGGCCTTCCACTATCAAGACTGTTCTCAGAGATTTACTTAATGGAAGATATGAAAATGAAGCATTTAGTAGCCTCAAGGAGCTTCTGATCAGGGATGGGACTTAGGCACAGCTAAACAGTGAATATATGTCCTTTGAAAAGATTTATGAAAGGTCTTCCCCCAAATAAACATCTACTGCACATTTCTTGGCAGGACAAATTTCATTGAAATCCAGTGGTTAAAGTCATAGGTGAGAGTGATAAGGCCTTTTCCAAAAATCATGAGCTGCCATTCTTTTTCAGAGTAGTGGGTTATATTACACTATAGCAAATATAGCACAAATATATGTCTATGTATCCTATTACCCTTTGGTTAAAATCTACCAATTCTTTAGAAAATTAAGGAGCCTAACTTAATAGTGGTTGTTAGCATGGGCTTTAGGGTCAGCCCTGAGTTCCAACCTATGTTCAACTCTAACTACAAAACATAAGCTAGTTTAGGTTATGTAACATCTTTTGACCTGTTTTATTATCTGTGAGATGAGAATAATAATAGCACATAATCTCACAGGGCTGTGGGGTTTGAATAAGGTACTGCATGTACAATGCCTGGAACACTAGTTGTAAGTACTCAGGAAATTTAGCTATTGTTATTACTTATTATTTTTAACTTGGAACTAGTGCAAAATGTCAAGTAACTTTAAAACCAATTTTATGTACAGGATACATTCATATTCAGTTGTTTCCCTCTGCATCTCTGAGTTTATTTAAATCTGATTATCTTATCTAAATTGACTGAAATGATTTAACATTTGGGCCAGTAATCGTCTCTGCCTAAAAAATTGGAAATGTTCCAAAAGCCTATATTAAAAGGGAATTTTTTTTTGCCACATTCTCTGTTATAGAGTTGTTCTGCCTCTTTACCTCTCCCTACTGCAGAGAATTGCTTGAGCTTTCCTCGGTTTATTTTGATAGTTATCCAAAGGAATGGGAATCCAGGAGCTGGAATAGCTTTTCATGCCCACATTTGAAGAAAATGGAATTTTGCCTCATCTTTTAAAATTAATCGTATTGGGATCTTTGATTCTATGTGAAGATCGCAAATTTGTCAGAGACCTTATAACCACAGCAATTAATTAAGCATTTTCTAGAGGTCTAGAGAAGTGAGGGAAATTATTTATAAGTAACATCTGGAACTGTCTTTTCTGTTTGTTTTTTAAGTTTTCTGTCTGGTGTTTCTATTGTTACAGTGATATATAAATTTCTTGCTCCTTTTGAGGTAACTGAAATGATGCTGGCTTTGCACAGGAGATATTTATTGAGAATAAGTATGCACAGGTATTAAGCGATTGAGGGCCCGTCAGTCTCTACTCTCAGTGAGTGTTACTTGATGAGAGGTAAGAACAGACATCAGTGCCTTTATGCCCTAATGAAAGGAACCAAATATTGTGAGGTATTTCGTTAGGAATTTCTTTAGTCATCAGGACTGATGGCTGGATTTTGGGGCATTTGGGGACGTCAAACTATGCATTTCTGATGCTGAGAAGTCCAAGCCCCAACATATTTCATGGGGTACTAAGGGAAGAAAACACACCAACTCCTTCTTTTGAAATATACTCAATAGGTAAACCGCAAAAAAACTGTATTCTCTCCTAATTTCTAGTTAAAGTTGAGAGTGTGGTACAGATTACTCAAAATCTAAATAATAAGAAAAGGCATAATTTATGGTTACCTCAAATCCATTTTGGAACACAGCAAGGTATCAAAATAAGTGTATGGAGAGCACATAGTAAAAAAGATGTTGCTCAAGTGCTCTTCAGTGTTGAAGCTCTGAACACGTCAGACTAGATCTGTGCTGGTAGCCCTTTCTTAAGCCTTCTTCTTATGCTAAGAAGAATGGGCTTCACTGCTTCCTGTTGCTGACAGGCCCAAGCCCCAGTGTGTTTCTGGGGATGCTAAAGAAGAGAAACCCCAGCCCACCTGCTTTGCTTGGCACAAGGTGTCAAAAACGTTGATGTTGCTATTTCCTAAAAGCTGTTAGTGGGAGTGGAGACTCATTCCCTGGCTGGCTCCAACACCATTCCGGTCAATGGTGAGATAAAGGAAAGCCACTCTCCTGTAGATTTCCCTGTAACTTGAGAAAGTGTCACTTTATGGTCCCAACAGATAACAAAAAAGCGTCTGGGTTTTTCTGTTACTGTTGAGAGTGAAAGAATTTTAGTGATTATATTTTATTTATATTTTGACTAGTGCATTCACTTTGATCCAAAATTTTAAAGATTTAAAAAGATTTACACTAAAAAGTTTCCTTTCCACTTTGTGCAGCCACCCAGTTCCTCTACATGGAAATACGCTAAACTTCTGTGAGTCCTTCCGAAGATGGTTTATGTCTGTGCAAGAGATAATTCCTTGTCCAGACCCTTGGTCCAGCTGTATTTCAGAATTAAGGGTTTTCTGTGGGAGGGAGGGGCAAGTGACTGTAGAAAGGTAATATATGTGCATCTACTATATTATCCAAAATCCCTAGCAGGAACTGGGTTAACATCCCATAATCAAATACATGAATACTTCTGTATTAAAAGCATAAGTAGTAAATAAGTAGGCTAAATGAAGGGTTATATGGAGTTTTTTCTCAGGTTTTGACACCAAATAGGTTTGTACTAAACTTACTTTTTTTAAATTACTTCTCAGAGGCTTATGGAGTTCAGATTGCCAGTGAGGGATTGTGTGTCTTACATAGTGTATAGTGTGTAGTGTGTAGTGTGTAGTGTATAGTGTGTAGTGTGTAGTGTATAGTGTGTAGTGTGTAGTGTATAGTGTATAGTTTATGTCTTCTTCAGGCTTTTTATTTAAGTTATGAGGGAGATTAAACATCTTGTATATTATGCACATTACCCTTTACCTTTTGTTGTTTGGTTAACAATACAGCTTAGAGATGACTTACGTTAATCATATCAGTACATAAATAGCATGCTTTTTTTTTTCAACACCTTCATGACATACCATTTGTCTTAGTAAGCTTGTGCTGCTGTAACAAAATACCATAGACTGGGTTTTAAACAGCAGATATTTATTTCTGATAGTTCTAGAGGCTGGAAGACCAGGATCCAGATGCCTAGAGATTTGGTTCCTGATGAGACTCTTCCTGGCTTGCAGAGGTCACCTTCTCACTGTTTCCTCTCCTCTCTCTTCCCCGTTTCATGACACTGATCTCATCATGGGCCCCATCTTATAACTTAATTATTTCCCAAAACCTACTTCCAACTGCAGGACTTACTTAGGGTTCAACATATGAATTTTGAGAAGACAGAAAAATTCAGTCTGTAATACCATTATAGAGGTGTGACATTTATTTGGCCCCTTTTTATGTACATTTAGATTGTTTTTAGTATTTTGTTGTCAAAAGCTGTGGTGCTGCACATACCAGCACATACTTCATTTCACAGTTGTATAGAAATGTATAGGATGCATTCCTAGAAGTGGAATCGTTATGTATGTGTATGTATAATTTTGATAGATATGGCCAAAGTGCCACAGAAGAGGCTGTTCCAGCTTGCTTTTGCCTGCACTGTGTGAGGATGGCTGCTGCTTTCCTCATCACCATTATGAGTGAGATTAAACATCTTTTGCCTTTTAGGGACTCTTTATGTCTTTATTGTGAACACTTCATATCCATGTCTGGTTTTCTATCTCTTTATTGCTCTTTTTTGTATTTGTATGATTATTTTTATATTAGGGAAAATAGCTCTGTGCTATTTTTGGAAATATTTTCCCCACTTGACAATTTGCTTTTCAAATTTGTTTATCATGGTTTTGTCATGCTGATTTTTTCCCCCCAACTTACCAATCTGTACTGACTTGTAAGTTATATATCATGGTCAGAAAGTCTTTTCCTAATTCAAGATAATATAAGAATTCTTAAATGTTATTTGTATACTACTTTGATGGTCTCTTCTCTCTTTTTGTATTTTTAATTCTTTTACTTATTTGGAATTTATCCTGGTGTAAAATATAAAGTATGACTCCAACCTTATTTTTTTCTCTAGAGGACTTGTCCCAACATTATTTATTGAATGATCCATTTCTGTCTCGCAGATTGGAAATGCACCTTTCCGTTTCAGTGAATTGCAAGTTATCTGGCACCTTTTCTGGTCCACTGATTTCCTCTGTCCACTTGGGAACCAAATCATCGTTTTTTAATTATTGTATTTTATACTGTATTTCTATCAGGGCTAATTCTTTTATTTTTCAGAATCTTTTCTGGCTTTTAACTTTTTTATTTATATGAACTTTTAGATCAATCCAGTCTAGTTGGCATTTCTGTTGGGATCATTTCATTTTTTGAGGTAAATTTTACCTACAGTAAGATGCACAAACTTTAAATTTACAGCCCAAAGAAAGTTTGCCTGTGTAACACTTGTGTAATACCCAGGTAACATCTAGAACATTACCATCACCCAGAAAGTTTTCTCATGCCCTTTTCAAGTTAATATCTCTCTCCCACCTAATTAATTTATATCACATAGATTCAGTTTGCCGTTAGGATTTACTTTGAATTTATAGGAGAACTGATAGCTTGTGGTGTTTTGTCTTTCTATCCAAGAGTATGGAAAACTTTGCCTTTTTATTTATTCAAGTATCTTTTTGGGTTCCTAATAGCATTTTTAAGGTTTTTGCCATTAATTTTTTATATATTTGAGATTTTATTATTTTTCTTTTTTTATCTTTATTGTTCATATTATTCAGTTGTTCCTCTTTTTTTCCCCCATTGCTCCCCTCTTCCCAGTTCCCACCCCACCTCTGCCCTTACCCCCCACCACTGTCCTCCTCCAGAGGTGTACGATTTTTGTCCAGTCTCTTCCCGCACCCCCAACACCCCTTTCCCCCTGAGAATTGTCAGTCCACTCCCTTTCTATGCCCCTGATTCTATTCTATTCACCAGTTTATTCTATTCATCAGATTTTTTTATTCACTTGATTTTTAGGTTCATTTGTTGATAGATATGTATTTGTTGTTCATAATTTTTATCTTTTTCTTCTTCTTCCTCTTCTCAAAGGATACCTTTCAGCATCCTATCTAATAAAAGAGTAATATGCAAATTAGCCATCACTCTGAGACACTTAAGCCATGCCCACCAGCCAAGCCACACCCACCATCCATTCAGAGCGGCTGTATGCAAATTAACCCAGCCAAGTTGGCGGCTAGCAGCCAAGGAGCTAGACTAAACAGGAGGCTTCCACTACACCAGGAGTAAACTGTCTGCCTAGGCTGGCTGAGCCTCTGCTCAAGCAACAATGTTTCAATTATAGAAGCCATGGAACTGAAGCAAACAGGAGACTTCTTGCCTGCCTAGGCCTCGGCTCAAAGCAATGACATTTCAATTATAGAAGATAAACAAACCCCAGAAACCTGATTCCAGGCAGCCTTGCTGGGACGTTGGGTCAATGGGAGCTGTGGGCAGCCTGAAAATGGCCCTCAGCCCCTCACCCAGGCTGGCTAGGCACCCCAGTAGGGACCGGAACCCTGAACGGGCTGTGTGCAGCCCGAAAACGGCCCTAGACAGCCCCTCACCCAGTCTGGCCACACCGCCATGGGGTGAGAGTTCCCAATGGGGGGATTGGCCAGCCTGCAAACAGCCATCAGCCCCTCACCCAGGCTGGCCAGGCACGCCAGCAGGTGGACATCCCCTGAGGGGTCCTAGACTGCAAGAGGGCACAGGCTGGGCTGAGGGAACCCCCCCCCCCCCCCCACCGAGTGCAAAAATTTTTGTGCACCAGGCCCCTAGTTTCATATAATACTGGTTGGGTGGTAATGAACTCTAAGCTTTTTCTTGTCTGTGAAGCTCTTTATCTGACCTTCAATTCTGAATGATAGCTTTGCTGGGTAAAGTAATCTTGGTTGTAGGTTCTTGCTATTCATCACTTTGAATATTTCTTGCCACTCCCTTCTGGCCTGCAAAGTTTCTGTTGAGAAATCAGCTGACAGTTGTATGGGTGCCCCCTTGTAGGTAACTGACTGCTTTTCTCTTGCTACTTTTAGGATTCTCTTTTTGTCTTTTGCCCTTGGCATTTTAATTATGACATGTCTTGGTGTGGTCCTCTTTGGTTTTTGTTTTGTTTTGTTTTGTTTTGTTTTGTTTTGTTTTGTTTTGTTAGGGGTTTTCTGTGCTTCCTGGACTTGTAAGTCCATTTGTTTCACCACGTAGGGGAAGTTTTCTGTCACTTCTTCAAATGGGTTTTCAATATCTTGCTCTCTCTCTTCTTCTGGCACCCCCATAATTCTGATGTTGGTACGCTTGAAGTTGTCCCAGAGGCTCCGTACACTATCTTCATAGTTTTTGGGCGTTTTTTTTTTTTTTTTTTTTCTTTTTGCTTTTCCAGCTGGGTGTTTTTTGCTTCTTCGTATTTCATATCTTTGACTTGATTCTTGCCATCCTCTAGTCTACTATTGGATCTCTGTATATTATTCTTTATTTCAGTTAGTGCATGCTTAATTTCTAGCTGGTCCTTTTTAAATTTATCAACGGCCTCTAGAAAATTCTTGAATAACTTTATAACCGTGGTTTTGAACTCTATATCCAGTCTTTTGCTTTCCTCCATTTCTGTCATTTGTGATCTGTTTCTTTGTCTCCGCATTTTGGCTGCTTCCTTGCATTGATAGAGTGGCTTTCTGTGGTAGGTGTCCTATAGGGCCCAGTGGCTCAGCCTCCCCAATTACCTGAGGTGGACACTCTTGTTCCACCACTTTTTGGCTTTGTGCACAGTCTTGTTGTAGCTAAGCCTTGATTGTTGTTGGTATCACTGAGAGGAATTGACCTCCAGGCCACTTTGCTGTGAGAATCAGCTGTGTCTATGGTGGGAGAACTTCTTATGGGGCAAGACTTGCTCCAGTGGGGCTTTGGTGCCCACTGAGTCTGCCCCCTGAGTGTGGCCCTTATGGTTCTGAGGAGTTGTAGTCTGGGTGGTCCCGCTCTGACCACTGGGTACACTGGCTCTTGGAACTCTATGGAGATGCTATTTTAGCTTCTGCCTGAGGCTTCCCAGCCTTTTATATGCAAAAGCCTGTGTGTGCAGCTTGGGTGGGGCGGGGTCTCAGGGAATCAACAGGGTCGAGCAAGCAGCCATGGCTGATTCTCAACCCTGCCCTAAGAGGCACTGGGTCTCAGTGACCTTCAGCACTGCTGAGATAAAGCTCTGGAGATCCTCTTGGTGCCAGACGGTGCCAGACTGTCCTGCTTCTCCCCGTATGAGTCTGGGTCCCCAGAAATTCGCCGGGAATTTGAGTTCAGAGCCGTTGGGAGCTTGTGCCTCCCTCTGGTATGAAACCTCAGCTGTCAGCCCTTTCCGTGAACCCCCTTCGTGCACACCTCCGTACCTCTGCACTTTACTTCCGCACCTCCTCTGAGTCTCAGTCTCTTTCTAGTTGTAGAATTTCCACTCAGCCAGCCTTCCTGTGGGTCTAGGTGGTGTCCGTTTTTTCTTTTCGTTGTGGTTTTGAAATGGTTTTGCGAGGCAGCATTTCCTGATGTTTACCAAACCCGCCATCTTGGTTTTTCTCATTACTTATTTTTCTTGATGGTTGTATTTTTATTTTCTAGCTGGTAATAGCTAAGAAATATGTTTATTTTATATATTAATTAACATTTGTATATTAAATCCACCTTTTAAATTCTGTTGTGGTTTGTAATAGCTCTGTAATGGAGTTTTTCAGGTATAAATCATGCCATCCTCTTATTATAATTTCTTTTCCTGCTTAAAATATTTATTTTTGAAATATTTTTTCAATTACAGTTTAAATTCAATATTATTTTGTGTTAGTTTCAAGTGTGCAGCGTAGTGGTTAGATAATCATATCCTTTACAAAGTGTTCCCCCAATATTTCCAGTATTCATCTGACACCATATATAGTTATTATAATACTAGAGGCCCGGTGCACGAGATTTGTACACTTGTGGGGGGAGGTGTCCCTCAGCCCAGCCTGTACCCTCTCCAATTTGGGAGCCCTCTCACAATCCAGGACTGCTGGCTTCCAACCGCTCGCCTGCCTGCCTGACTGACTGATTACCCCTAACTGCTTCTGGCTGCCAGCCTGATCGGTGCCTAACTGCTCCCCTGCAGGCCTCATTAATGCCTAACTGTTTCCCTGCCGGCCCGATTGACCCCAACTGCCCTCCCCTGCCAGCCCGGTCACCCCCCAACTGCCCTCCCCTGCAGACCATCTTTGACCACATGGAGGAAGCCATCTTTGACCACATAGGGGTGGCCATCTTGTGTGTTGGAGTGATGGTGAATTTGCATACTGGTCATGAGTAACTAGCTTATCAGGGCTAATTAGTATATCCCTCTGTTATTGTGTCGGAGTGGTGGTCACTTTGCGTACTGGTCGTGACTAATTAGCATATCCGGTCATGAATGATTAGCATATCTGGTTATGACTGTTAGGGTGTTGTGACCAATTTGCATATTACCCTTTTATTAATATAGATTATTGACTGTATTTTCTATGCTGGACTTTATATCCCATGACTGTTTTGTAACTACTAATCTGTACTTCTAATCTTTTCACCCAGTCCCCCAATCCCTCTCCCTTCTGACAATCATTCGTCTGTTCTCTGTATCTATGAGTCTGTTTCTGTTTTGTTCATTTATTTATATTCTTTAGTTTCCACATATAAGTGAAGTAATATGGTATTTGTCTTTCTCTGACTGACTTATTTCACTTAGCATACTAACCCCTAGGTCTAACCACGCTGTTGCAGATGGTAAGATTTCATTCTTTTTTACAGCTGAGTAGTATTCCATTGTTTAAATGTACCACTGCTTTTTTTATCCACTCATCTATTGATGGACACTTGGGTTACTTCTAAATCTTGGCTATTGTAAATAATACTGCAGTGAACATAGGGATGTATATATTCTTTCTAACTAGTGCTTTGGGTTTCTTTGGCTATATTCCTAGAAGTGGAGTCACTGGGTCATGAGGCAGTTTCATTTTTAATTTTTTGAGGAAATGCCATACTGTTTTTCGTAGTGGCTGCATCAGTCTGCATTCCCACCAACAGTGCAAAAGGGTTCCCTTTTCTCCACATCTTCACCAACATTTGTTGTTTGTTAATTTATTGATAATAGCCATTCTGACAGGTGTGAGGCGATAGCTCATTGTGGTTTTAATTGGTGTGTGTCTGACAGTGACTTTGATATCTTTTCATATGTTTATTGACCATCTTTATGTCCTCTTTGGAGAAGTGTCTATTGAGGTCCTTTGCCCATTTTGTAAATTGATTGATTGAGTTATTTTGGTGTTGAGTTGTATGAGTTTTTTATGAATTTTGGATATTAACCCCTTATCAGTTGCATCTGTGGTGAATATATTCTCATTCAGTGGGGTTGTCTTTTCATTTTGTTGATGGTTTTCTTTTCTATGCAAAAATCTTTTAGTTTGATATGGTCTCTTTTGTTTATTGTTTGTTTCCCTTGCTCAAGTTACTTTAGTTTTTTCTCTCCCAATTTTTAGTTTTTTCTCATATTGCACTAGCTTTAAAACATTGTCCTGCACAGCATGTAAAACAAGAACTAAAATGTCTGTGAACCTGCTGAGTATTTAAAAAATCAGAATAATAAGTGAACTTTAGGAGGGATTATGGGAGTAATTTGAGTAGTGTGAAGTTTCCTCTCTAATACTGTTACGAGTAAACTTAAATTGTAGTTTTCAAAATGTCAGATAGATAACTTAGTGATCTTTTGACAGCAGATGCAGAATTAGCAATTGACTCTCTTGTTTAGTAATGCATATAAATTGCTTTCTATGTGTGTAACACTCAGAGGCAATTCCCAGGAATAAAATTTAGTCTGTTTCCCAGAAGTATGTAATTAAAGTAGAGGGTCAAACTATATAGAAGTGAAAAGTGAGTGAATTTGGACAGGAAAGACTTACGCTTAGAAAAACGATATTGGCAAAAATCTGCAAGTCAAGAAAGCATAGGGGTGGGTGAGGGAGTTTGGTTTGAGTTTTGGGTTTGAGGTAGCTCATCCTTGTGAAATTATTTGGTAGCTGATTGAAGATACTTGGTCAAAATTTAATAGGGATCTCATTGTTCAATGAATATATCATTATTTATTTTTTTGTCTTTTTCCACTTATCTTTGCCCTCCCCCAAAAATCTGAGGCAGTTTACTATTATTCAAGGACTCACACATTGCCAAATAAGCTAGAAATAAAAAACAGAATGAAGGGGAATAAGAATCCAGACTATACTAATAATATAATAGCTAATGCTTATTCAGTGGTTATCATATAGTAGGCATTGCTGTGGTGCTTCACATATATTAACATTGTTTAAACATCACACAACATTATGAGGTAGGTACTATTGGACTGTTACTCCAATTTTTATAGATAAGGAAGCAGGTATAAAGAGATTATGTGGGAAATTATTAGTGATCTTGATGAGCTTTATTCAAGTGAAGTAAAAGGAGCCAAATTGAAGTCAGGTAAGAAACAATGAATGAAAAAAAATTTTTTTAATAGAATGGGAAATGAGCAAATCCAGAGACAGTGTATGTAGACAACTTTTTAAAGATTAGCTGTGAATGGAACAGAGAAATGGATTGGTAGATAAAAGAACATGTGGAGTCCATCCAGTGAAAAGGAGAATATGTGGGAAAGGGGATGGAGAGCACAGGTAGAGAGATAGGCCTTTGCTAGAGAAATGTCTTCCATCGAGCAGAAGGGAACGCTGAGGAGTTGTGCGAGCTTGCAGCGAAGTGTGGTGGTGGTGTGATGAAGGCTTGTCCTTCTGGCTTTCACCTTCTTGTGGTTTTTGTTTTCTCAGTGAAGTTTGATACTGGTATGGGCAGAGGGCTTGGGAGTATGGGAAGTTTGAAGCAGTTTGCTAAGAATTATTGATTGTTAATTTAGGGTTTGAAATCTTGAATTTAAAGTAATATCAGTCAGCCTGCTTTTGTGATTTTCTTTTCCCCAGCATTATTGAACTGGTTAGATATATGCACAGATAAGGCAGATGGTTGGGTTCTTCTGCTGTTAAGTTTTGCCAGGTGTATCAGTTGGAGTTCTCCAAAGAAACAGCATCAATAGGAAATATACTAGGGGCCCAGTGCACAAAAATTTGTGCATCGGGGTGGGGAGGTCCCTCAGCCCAGCCTGTGCCCTCTTGCAGTCTAGGACCCCTCAGGGGATGTCCACCTGCTGGTGTGCCTGGTGAGGGGCTGATGGCTGTTTGCAGGCTGGCCAAGCACCCTCGCAGAGGATGTCCACCTGCTGGCGTGCCTGGCCAGCCTGGGTGAGGGGCTGATGGCTGTTTGCGGGCTGGCCAATCCCCCCATTGGGACCCCTCACCCCATGGGGGTGTGGCCAGCCTGGGTGAGGGATTGAGGGCCGTTTTCAGGCTGCCCACAGCTCCCATTGACCCAACATCCCAGCAAGGCTGGCTGGAATCAGGTTTCTGGGGTTTATCTTCTATAATTGAAACTTTGTTGTCTTGAGCGGAGGCCTAGGCAGGTAATGGAAGCCTCCTGTTTGCTTCAGTTCCATGGCTTCTATAATTGAAACATTGTTGCTTGAGCAAAGGCCTGCCGGCCTAGTCAGGCAGTTGCAACAGAAGCCTCCTGTTTACTCTAGCTCTGTGGCTGCTGGCCTCCATCTTGGCTGGGTGATTTGCATATAGCTTCTCTGATTGGCTGGGAGGCATGGCTTGGCTGGTGGGCGTGGCTTAGGTGTCTTGGAGTGATGGTTAATTTGCATGTTACTCTTTTATTAGATATGTATGTATTTCGTATATAAAGAAATTTCAAGGCATTTGCGAACACAATTATGGGGCTGACAAGTCAGAAATCTGTAAGGCAGACTTGCAGGAACTTGGCCAAGAGCTGATGCTGCAGCCTTGAAGCAGAATTTTCTCTTAGGGAAACCTCAGGTTTGCTCTTGAGGCCTTTCAACTGATTGGATGAGGTCCACCCACATTGTTGAGGATAATCTTGCTAAGAGGCAGCTGATTGTGGATGTTAAGTCTGTCTGCACAACTCTCACAGCATCACCTAGACTAGTGTTTGGTTTAATAACAGGACTATAGCCCAACCAAGTTGATACATAAAACTAAGTCAATATAAAAGAAGGAAAGAGGACAGGGAAATGCAGGCTTTTTAAAGGGATTGTTTTGAGGAGTGGTGACCTGGACAAGAAAGTAGGTGAAGTAAGGATGAATAGTAAGGAAGTGGTAACATCAATGCATTAGGAATTATAATTAAAATTGTAGGGGATTGGGTAGGATGAAGTGAAATAAGAATTGAAGATGGTGGTCAGAGTGGAATGCTTACAATAGAGATTTGACAGGTATAATAGTTTCTGGTGTTGGTAATTCCCAGGATGGCTGAGGTGGGATTGAGGAGAAAGCCTAGGAAAATGAGGAGGCCAATCAATTAAAGAGGCTTAGGCACTAAAGGAGTCAGGCAGTATGCATGAATGGTGAAGGAAGTAAGGGTACATACTACTGTGAACCATTTGTTAACATTTTCACTCAGTGAGGGAGAATTGGCAGGAGGGTAGATGATAAGGAAAAGTAAAGGTAGTGTAATCAGCTAAGTTTGCTTATCATAATTAGGAATTTCAGAAGGTCCAATAAAGGACTTGAGAGAGGAGGGATGAGGACTTGGGTAAAATGAAGGACATACACAGCAGAGTGACAGTGATATCTGAGAGAATGATGGATTATTTGGAAAACTTGGACTTTTTTGGGGATGTGAGGTGTGATGGGATTGGTCCTGATAATAGATGATGCTGGGCATAGGTTGTACTAGAGGACTCTGTGGCAGTTTTTCAAATTGCCAGTCATGACCCATTAGTGGTTGTAGAATGAATTTAGGAACTCCTAACTAGTGTTTTATTTTTAAATAAAACAAAATAGAATATATCAGGGTATTTCACAAGTAATAGGGGGCTAAGAATTTTGTAATAGCTTTAGTGAAATTTAATTTACATGCCATTACAATGTACCTATTTGAAATATACAATTCAAAGTTTTATTTTCATGGTGTAAATATGCAACTATCAATCACCACATACTAATTTTAGAACATCACTCCAGAAAGAAACTCCATACTTACTAGCAGTCACTCCCATTCCTACACACATGTACAAAAAAGTGCACGCACACGCCCCAGACCACTACATTCTTTCTCTATAGATTTGTCTAGTCTTAGCATTTCATATAAAAGCAATCATAGCCCTAGTTGGTTTGGCTTAGTGTACAGAGCATTGACCTGCGGTCTTAAGGGTCCCAGGTTTGATTCCAGTCAAGGGCACATACCCAGGTGCAGGCTTGGTCCCCAAAAGAGGGCATGCAGGAGGCAGCCAATCAATGATTCTCATCATTGATGTTTCTTTTCTCTCTCCCTCTCTCTTCCCCTCTGAAATCAATAAAAATAATCCTATCTAATAAAAGAGTAATATGCAAATTAACTGTGACTTTGAGACAAAGCCCACAGCCAATAAGGAGGAATTGTGCAAATAGAGGGTCAGTGGGCAGTGTGCAGGCATGGAGTGGCTGGGGCGGGGCATACAGGTGTTCCGCCCCATCCAGGCTGCCCTGGGCTGGTGGGCAGTGCATGTGGAGAGCCTCTGGGCGGGGTAGGCGGGCTGGTGGAGGGCAACCTGTCCTCCACACATGGCGGCAGTGGCAGCCATGAGCATGCCAAGAGGAGCCTGCGGGCCGAGCTGAATTAGCGCCTGCAGGTCATCAGCACTGAGGAATGGCTGTGCAAGTCCCGCCTCCTGGCCCAGAAGGTGTGCGATCCAGCCTCTGGTGGACCAGATTGATGTCCTCCTGGCTGCATCACAGGGGTTTGCAGATCTGCAAAGCCATAAGACTCTGGCGCACATCCTCTCCTCCCTTCACCTCCCTGCTGGTATGCAAACATCCCCCAGTGCACTGTCACCCACATGCACCTGCAGCAGTCCTAGACCATGGCGTGTGCAAGTTCCCCCCTGCTCCTCCGCCTCACTTCCGTCAACCCTAGCATGCTTACATCCTCCACAGGACATGTGCACCTCCCCTCTGACACCCTCATATCCTTTGGAGAGTGTCTGGGTGCTGAGGGTAGGCGCCTGTGAGATGACAGTGAGAGGGCTGTGAGGCCCTGTTCCCACAGAGGCCAGTGCAGAGACGAGGTCACCTCTGTGGGGCTAATGCAGGTGCTGAGGCAGGAGCAGGTGCAGACAGACACACCTGGTGGGCGCGGGCGGCCCTTGCTGAGGTGCCTAAAGTCAGTGTTCAAGATGGGGAACACAGAGGCAGCGAGGAGTTCTGTCGTTTCAGTGAAATGGTGGGATAGTCAGGGTGACTGCAGAGGAGGAATGTGCACTTTGGGTGCCTGTGCCCATGAGCGAAGGCTGTCCTGACTGAGCCTTGCTTCCTTGGGGCCTAGTGCATTCCTGCTGGGCAGTGGGTGACAGGTTGTGCTTTTCCGAGTTAATGAGAGAAAACATTGATTCTTCTGCTGCCCGTGAAAGTGGAACGTGGAACATGGAGTGAGGAGACATGCGGGGAGTGAGCGAGGTTCTCTGGGGGTTCCTTTCACCACTGACTAGAGATGTTCAGGTGTCCCCCCAAAATGTATACACACTTTGAATACCTACTAATTTCAGTAGGTTTAAGCATGAAAAGAAAGAATAATGGAGCTGTCATCGGTTATAAGTGTGGGCACAGACCGGCAGTCAGACATTTCCCTATGGGTCCCAGATTGGAGAGGGTGCAGGCCGGACTGAGGGCTCCCCCTCACCCCCTTCACGAATTTCATGCATTGGGCCTATAGTAATGAAATAAAAGCAATCATAATGTATATGGTGTTTGTGGCTGATTTTAATTCACTTAGGCCTAATGTTTTCAAGGCTCATTCATCTTGTAGCATGTATCAGTACTTCATTCCTTTATTCTTCAGTTGATGGGCATTTGGCTATAATAAGTAATAATGTCATGAACAGTTGTGCATGATTTTTGTGGTAAATATTTTTAGTTGTCTTGAGTATATAACCAGGATTGGAATTGCTGGTTGTAAGGATAATTCATTAACATTTTGAGAAACTGCCAAACTGTGTTTCAGAGTGGCTGCACTCTTTTACATTCTCACTAACTAAGTACAAAGTTTGCAGTTTCTCCATATCTCCGCCTTTGTTTTGTCTGTCTTTTGATACAGCCATTGTAATGAGTATAAAGTGCTATCTCGATGTGAGTTTGATTTACATTTCTCTGATGTTGATATCTTTTTCATGAGCTATGCATATCTTGGAAGAAATGTTTATTCAGATTCTATGCCTATTTTAAAAATTGGGTTAGCTTTTTACTAGGTTGCAAGTGTTCTTTACATAGTCTTGATATAAGTACTTATTGCAAATATTTTCTCCTATTTTGGGGATTATCTTTGAAAAGATACCATCTTTATTTGTTTATTTTTTTAAGGTCTCATTTATTACTGAACCAACCTACAGTGGAAAAAACATTTTACAGAGAAAAATCATGTGATCAATAATTTCCTAACTCAAATGCCCAACTGTCCAGACAGTAGTGATCTTTCCAATCATTGAAAGATGCAAGTAACCTGGATACAGTGTAAATATGTGAGCCATCTCTCATGTGATCCTCATAGACCCAGTTAGGTTCTTCTCAGTGTCTCCTCTTGGAGTTGTACCTCATTTTACTACCAGTTTTCATCCGATCCATTGAGGATAGGCCGGTTCTGCTTTTGTTTCTTGGCCAGCAACCTCCTGATCCTGAAAGTCTTGTGGGAAGATATGGAGAAGGAGGAGCAAGTGCACCACACCTCGATGGCGGAGAAAGAACCTATCTTTCCTTGATTGTATTATTAGTAACAACAAATATTTTCACTTTAATGAAATCCAGTTTATTTTTTCTTTGTTGCTTTTGGTGTTTTATCTAAGAAAGCATTGTCTGACAAGGATATGAAGATGACCCTTGTATTTTCTTATAAGAATTTTATAGTTTTAGCCCTTACATTTAGGTCTGTGATTCATTGATTGATTTTGACTTCATTTTTTGTGTGTATGATGTGGGGAAGAGATCTGACATCATTCTTTTGCATCAGGATATCCAATTGTCCTAGCACTAAATACTGTGCTTTATTATCAAACTGTCTTGTCATTCTTGTTTTTTGAAAAAATAGGTGGTGTTGTTTTTTCTGGACTCTCCATTTTATTCCATTAATCTATACATTTGTGCTTATGCCACTCATCCTATCCTTTTTTCCCCCTAGAAATTTTTTTATTTGCTCTTTTATTTTTAATTTAATATTTATTGTTGAGAGTACTACAGATGCCCCCCATTTTTTCCTCCCATTGCCCCCCTATACTCAGTTCCCGCCCTGCTCCAGGCCTTCACCACTCTATTTTCTGTGTCCATTGGTAATGCATGCATATAAGATCTTTGGTTAATCTCGTCCCCCTCTCCCCTCCCCGCTTCCCTCTGAGATTGGTAGGTCTGTTCCATTTTTCCATGCCCCTGATTCTATTTTATTCACCAATTTATTTTGTTTTTTGATTTCTTGTTCATTTATTTTGATTTATAGATTCAATTGTTGATAGATATGTATTTGTTGCCATTTTAATGTTCATATTTTCTTTCTTCCTCTTCCTCCTCTTCTTCTTTTTAAAGAATATCCTTCAGTATTTCATGTGATACTGGTTTGGTGATCATGAGCTCCTTTAGCTTTTCCTTATCTGTAAAGCTCTTTGTCTGACATTCACTTCTAAACGATAGCTTTTTTTGGGTAGAGAATCTTGGTTGTAGGTCCTTGCTATTCATCACTTTGAATATTTCTTGCCACTCCCTTCTGGCCTGCAAAGTTTCTATTGATAAATCAGCTAATAGTCATATGGGCGCTCTCTTGTAGGTAAGTGTTTTTCTCTTGCTGCTTTTAGGTTTCTCTCTTTGTCTTTAACCCTTGGCATTTTAATTATGCTGTGTCATGGTGTGGGTCTCTTTGAGTTTCTCTAGCATGGGACTCTCTGTGCTTCCTGGACTTGTAAGTCTATTTCTTTCACTAGATGGGGGAAGTTTTCTGTCATTATTTCTTCAAATAGATTTTCAATATCTTGCTCTTTTTCTTCTCCTCTGGCATCTCCATCATGCAAATGTTGGTATGCTTGAAGTTGTCCCAGAGGCTTCTTACACTATCTTCATGTTGTTTTATTCTTTTTTCTTTTTGCCCTTCTGATTGGATGTTTTTTGCTTCCTCATATTCCAAATCATTGATTTGATTCTTAGAATCCTATACTCTATTGTTGAATCCGTGTAAGTTATTATTTATTTCAGTTAGTGTATGTTTAATTTCTGACTGGTCCTTTTTCATGTATTTGAAATTCTGACTAAGAACCTTGAAAGTCTCACTAAGTCCCTTGAAACTCTCAGTAAGGTCCTTAAGCAGCCGTTTTTCTGAACTCTGTATCCAGTAGTTTGCTTTCTTCTCTTTCATTTGTGGCATGTTCTTTGTCCCCTCATTTTAGCAGCTTTCCTGCATTTATTTCTATGGATTAGGTAGAGCTACTATGTCTCTGAAATTGGTAGAGCGGCCTTGTGTAGTAGGTGTCCTATAGAGCTCAATGGTTCAGCCTCCTCAGTCACCAGAGCTGGACAGTATAAGTGCACCACTATGTGGGCTGTGTGCACAGTCTTGTAGTTGAGTCTTGATTGCTGTTGGTATCACTGGGAAGAATTGACCTCCAAAGCCACGTGGCTGTGAGGACAAGCTGCAACTACAGTGGAAGATCTGCTGTGCAGGAGAAACCCCTATGGAGCAGGTATTGTTTCAGTGGGGCTTTGGTGCTTACTGAATCTGCCCCTTGAGTGTGTCATTTGTGGGTGTGTACTAGTAGCTTTGTAATCTTATAGGGTCTGAAGCTGTCCATCAGGTGCACTGGCTCTGGGGTCTCCTTGGAGGGTGCAAAGTCAGGCATGGCCTGGGGACACCTGATAGGAGTTATAGAAAGATCTTTAGATGGCTGCTACTTGTATTGGGCTTGGAAGTGCCAGAGTGAGGCCCAGCTGTGAAGCAAGGCAGGCTGGTATTAGTGCCAGGTCTTGAGCCTTTTGCTGATGCCAGCTGATGATGCTTGTTTGAGAGATTTTAGCAAAGTTTGAAGCCTAAGCCAGGACATGCTATTCATATGGAAAAGCCACTGCAAACAACTTAGGTAAGGCTGCATATTGGATTGGGCATGGTCTCAGGGAATCACTAGGTTAGAGTGAACAGCGTGGACCACATTGATGGAAACTCATATATGGCTGCCAGTCAGCCCTGCGATGGAGGAGGTTCCAGCACAGAAACAATAACCCCTGCAAACACCCCAGTCTGGGAGAAACCTCTTCCTGAGTTCCTGCACTGATGCCAGATAATATAGTTCCTCCTTGTGTGTCCCTGATCCCCTTGCTCCCCCCAAGCACTGCCCCAGCACTGGAGCTCAGAGAGAGCCAGGACCAGGTAAGTTCATGCACCAGCCCTTTCCAAGGAACTCATGGGTCTTAGCAGGCACTGAGTCACTAAGCCACAGTCCCTGCTTTGTTTTTATAGCCCGAAGTTATGGGGACTTCTCTTCTCAGCTCTGGAGCCCTGGACTCAGGTCTCGTGTGGGGCTGGTACTTCTTGCTTGTAAGGGAGGCCTCTGCAGTGGAGATATCCTCCCAATTTAAAAAAAAATGCACATGTGGGTGTCGGACCAGCCCATTCCCTCATCTGCCCCAACTATCAGTCTCAGTGTACTTTCTTCTTTACAACTTTAGTTGTAGGACTTCCATTAAGCCAGATTTCAGGTTGTTCTGAATGATGGTTGTTCCGTATTTTAGTTCTAATTTTGATATGATTATGGGAGGTAGTGAGTGCCAGTGTTTACCTGTGCTGTTATCTTAGTTCCATCTTGAACAAATTCTTATTTAGCTGCCACTCATCCTGTCTTGATTACTGAAGCAAAGAATTGATTTTTAAAATTTGTGTTTTATTTAAATTGTGTACTTATGCATTAAATTACAGACAAAGGTGTGTATATAATGGGTTGTGATGTAAAATGCTTGAAGACCTCTGATTTGAGTTAGCGTGGCTCCCTGCAGCATGGTTCACTCTCTTGAGGTGATCTAATGAGGTGTGTTCTCTCCTGGGAAATAACACTGATAGGCAGGTTAGAGAACCTGTCTGTGAGTGTACTGAATTCCTTTCAGATTGGATTTTTCTTAGTTTAGTAGGTGAAGTATTCTTTATAGATGTGTATGTACCTAAGAGGAGGAAGGAGGGTTTAAAACAACTTTGGAAATTCCTAAAGAGCCAATCAGAGATTAATTTAAGGATTAGGAAATTTAATATGATTTGAAATTTTTAAATTAGCAGAGCTTTGTACTGGGACAGTCTCTAATGACTCTCAAACGTTTTAAAAAATATATTAAGCATGTCTGTATTAAATAATCTCATTCTCTTGATCCTTTGTGTTTTCCTGTAGGCTTTTGTGTCACTTAACTTTTTATTATGTTGTGTTGGTCTCATATACTATATATTTTTAGAAAACATATTTTATTGATTTTTTTTACAGAGAGGAAGGGAGAGGGACAGAGTTAGAAACATCGATGAGAGAGAAACATCGATCAGCTGCCTCCTGCACATCCCCTACTGGGGATGTGCTTGCAACCAAGGTACATGCCCTTGACTGGATTCGAACCTGGGACCCTTGAGTCCGCAGGCCAACGCTCTATCCACTGAGCCAAACCAGTCAGGGCATATACTGTATATTTTTATTAAGATATTTATTATGAAAAATTATAGAGATAATTTAAGTTTAAGAATATCATCTCCTTCCAAAAAGGAACTCTGTTTACTGTGGAAGGAGGCTAGCTAGTGACACTTGGATTCTCAGATCATCTTAATGTAGTCAGAGACAAAGATGTTTCAAAGCTGGGTCCAGAGTCTGCAAAGACTGGTCTATTTTATGTTTTATTTACTCTTGGGGATATGACCCTTTGGAGTGCCAACATAAAACCAGGGGGTTATCAGCACCTCACCATTTCTCTATCCCCATACTTTGTTGGGGCCTTAGTCTCAATATTTAAAACCCAATTCCTCCTCCCACCCGCCCCACCCTTATAGATCTGTGAACAGTTCAACTCAACTTCTTAGCCACCTTTATGAACCTGGCAGATGGCCCCTGGGAAAAAAGGTCCCAGATGCCTCCCTCACCTCTAAGGATTTCCTTGCTCTCCCAAGATATTAGCCTCAATTTTTTTTTTTTATTGCCCTGTTAGCACTCTGTTGCCTTCAAAGAGCTGTCTTGTTTGTCTGTTTCTAATTTGCCTGGGTGAAGGGGTGTCTGTCTTTCTCATTGTTCTCAAAGAGTTGTTCCTAATTACCTAGTTCACCATTTTAAGGGGAAAGAATTTGTTAGCTTAATGAAGGCATATCTTATTAGATTCCCTATTTGAAATTCTCATCTGTGTGGTTTTCGTTTATTTTCAGGGTGAAGTTTTGGTACCACTATCTTTATATAACGTTATATATTTATTTAATATACATTATAGCAATTATTAGACAAGGGAAAATAGGATTAGGAATAGAAATGAAGAAACAAATAGCAGAGTAAAAATATTTTTGTAGTTTGGGAGAGGCAAAGATAAAGTAACATTCTCAAGTCTATCAGGAGTGAGGAAGGTCAGTCACACATAAAAGAAGCTGACATGTTTATAAAGCTGTAGAATCCTATATATTGTAAAGGAGACATCGAGAAGTATATACTCAGTTATCTATATGTATAAAAGCCTAAGCGACTAAATGACCAGTCTACTGGTTGCTATGACGTGCACGCATGGGGGAAGACGCTCAACTCAGGAGCTGCCCCCTGGTGGTCAGTGCGCTCCCACAGCGAGAATGCCACTCAGTTGACCAACCTGTCCCTGCAGCCCACCAGCCCAGCGGCAGCCACTCACTCCCTCAGGAGTCCTGCAAGTCCAATCTCTGGAAAATGGGCCAGGCACCCATGAACTACCTCCGCTGGCATGATCTTGACAGTGCTGCTGGTCCCTGGAAGTCAGCTTTGGGCACTGTGGTTGCTTCCCCTCCCTAGATGCTCCGCAAGGAAGAAACCATATAAAAGCAGCCACCAGGTGGCTCCCAACAACCAGCACAAACATCAGTGGGCCAGTGGTGTCCTGGTCTATCCCTTCCCCCTAGCCCCCACTTCCTCCTTGGGATGAGTGCCCAGCTGGCAAGTGCCTCTGTGGCGGTGCAAGCCTCTCCTGATAAGGACTGACTGGGCACAGGCCCATGCAGGCGCAGCAGAGCCGGGATGAGCGGGAGCGCTCCTGCAGGTAGGAACAGCAGGCAGCGTTGGCCAAACCCCGCAGGCCACGCCGAGGGACCTCACCTGTGCATGAATCTGTGCACTGGTCCTTTAGTGTTGAATAATAGTTTAAAATTTGTTCCACAGAGCCCTGGCCGAGCAACTGACCCCTACACCAAAAGGTTGCAGATTTGATCCCCAGTCTGGGCACATATGAGAGGTAACCAATATCTCTCCTGCTCTCCCTTTCTCTCTCTCTCTAAAATCAATAAAAAGCATAACCTCAAGTGAAGACAAAATGATGACATTTGCAAATGAAAAAGGTTTTGTTTCTTCTTTCACAATCTGTATACAGTTTATTTTCTCTTGTCTTACTGCTATAGGTAGAACTTCCAGTATGATATTGAATAGGAGTGGTGAGAGGGTTATTGTTTAAATTCTTGTCTTGTTCCTGAAAGGAAAGTATCAGCTTTCTTACCATTAGGATAATGTTAACTCTGTAGGGTTTGGAGTTATTGTTTTGTTTTGTTTTGTTTTGGTAGTTGTTCTTTATCAAATTGAGGAAGCTCCCTTCTATTCCTACTTTAATGAGTTTTTATAATGAATGGCTTTTAGATTTTGTCAAGTGCTTTTTTTCTTCAATTGATATCATGTCATGTGGGTTACATTAATAGACTTGAGAACCAGCCTTGCATACCTGATATATGTCCCTCTTGGTTGTGGTATAGAATTACTTTTACACATTGTTGGATTTGTTTGCTAATATTTTTTGAATATTTTTGCATTTGTGTTTATAAAAGATACTGTTCTATAATTTTCTTGTAATGTCCTTATCTGATTTTAGTATTAAGATAATGCTGACTTCATAGAATGAAGTAGGGAATGTTTCTATTTTCAGGAAGAGGTTATAGAGATACCATATCAGTTTTCTTTCCCCCTTAAATGTTTGGTAGAATTCACTAGTGAAACCATTTGGACTTGGTGCTTTCAGTTTGGAAAGGTTAATAACTATTGATTCAGTTTTTAAAAATAGATATAAGCCTATTCAGATGATTTCTATTTGTGAGAATTTTGGTAGATTGTGTCTTTCACAGAATTAGTTGGTTTCATCTCAATAACATCAAATTGGTGGGCATAGAATTTTTCATAATACTCCTTTATTCTTATAACGTACTTGCAATTGGCATGATAATCCCTATTTTGCTTTTTATATATTGACAATTTGTCTCCTTTCACTCTCTCTCCCTTTTTTTTTCTTTGTTTAGCTAGAGATTGATCAATTTATTTATATTTTCAAAAAACCAACTTTCGTTTTAATTGGTTATCTCTATTTTCCTGTTTTCACTTTTATTGATTTGTGCTCTAATTCTTTTTTTTTTTTCCTACTGCCTGCTCTAGGTATCATTATCCTGTTCTTTGTGCTGATCATATTGTCCCAGGTTTGGCCAGTAGGAATATGCTGAGGTGACTGCTCTATCATTTCTTTCTGAGCTGGTTGGTCATTGAGTGCTTTCTTGCAGAACAAAATGGCAGCATTTCAACTTGTACTTGCCCTGCCTCAGCCTGGAACACTCCATTTCTTTAGGAAATTGGTTTCAGTCTTAATTTTACATAATTGTGTATTCCTTTCATTCAAACTTTGTGTGTGTGTGTGTTTTTCAGAGATTCAGAGAGGAAGGAAGAAGGAGAGAGAAAGAGATAGAAACATCAATGATGAGAGAGAAACATTGATTGGCTGCCTCCTGCATGCCCCACACTGGGGATCGAGCCCTCAACCCAGGCATGTGCCCTTGTCTGGAGCTCTTTCTTTAAGGATCTATCTTCTCCCAACTCTGCCCTCAGAATTCCAGTCGCCTTCATCTTCCTCATCCAGCTCCTTCTTAACTCAGTGAAGTGTTTATGCTCTGTTTAGTGGAACCCTTTCTGCAAAGGGCCCCCAGTCAGGACAGTAATAGGGCTTATCTAATTTGTTTCCTATTTTAGGAGTTGAGACCTAATCTCTGTTGTCCAGTGTCTGATAAGAGTATCATATTTTCTGCACTTTCTAATCACTGAAAGAGGGTAAATCTAATCCCAGTTAACCACCATACCGGAAGTAGAAGTCAGCTTTATCCATTTTTATTTTTAGAGTTGCTTTAAGAACTATTGTTTTAGAAACACTGAGTCCTATTTAGAATACAATGCATAATATGGACAATGAAATTAAGGAAAAATTTGCTAACTGCTGTGGATCTGGGTTAAAACATGTTAATAGCTTTGGTAATTAAATGTAAAAAGTAAAGGAAGTGTCCTTCCAGGACACTCATTCTTGAAGTTACAGATTTCATTTTCCACTTGTTCAAGTGGCATGTATTAATTATTTGGTGCTTCCTATAGGTCAGACACTAGGCTTAGGCTTTCAGGATGCAGAATGAATAAAACAAGCATTCCCTGCCTTCTAGGAGTTTATAGTCTAGTAGAGAAGAGCATTAATTATAAGAATAAGTCAACAATTAGAACTCTGATAATACAGTGGAGAAAAACATGAAGTCGTGAAAATTTATAAAGACACACAATTTAGACTGTAGAGTCGGGCAAAGTTCCCCTTAGGAGCTGGCAGCTAAGCTGAAACTTGAGATTTGAAGGATGAACAGGATCTTAGGGATAAGGAGAAGAAGTAGAATGAGTAGAACATGTGCAGAGCAATCTAGGCTTAGAGAAGCATATGCAGAATCTATCAGGCGAGGGCCTTGCATGTTCCAAGGACCTGAGAGACGGCCAGTGTTGGAGAGCAGAGTGCCATTTGCTGAGAGAGGAACCCTGGAAGGCAATCAGGTATGATTTTTGCATGTGTTGAATTGGAGGTGCCTTTGGAACATCCAAATGGAAATATGATGATGGAGAGATCAGAGTTGAAAGTACTCATTTCGATCTGTTTTGTTGAGATGGTAATTGCTATGGATGAAATTAGCTAGAGCAAAAGAACATAGAAAAAGATGTTACCCTTTTTACTGTCCAAGTAGAAAGGATGAGGAATCATTAAAGAAGCCAAAAAAGAACTGATTTCAGCAAACCAGTTCAATTAACTATTAAAGAAGCTACAGAGAACTAGTTTCCTATAGCTGCTTTAGCAAGTTACTACAAATGTAGTGGCTTGAGCCAACAGAAATGGAGAATTCAGAAGTCTGAAATCAGTAGTACTGTGCGTTGAAATCCAGGCGCGGCAGTGCCGTCCATGCTCCTTCCAGCGCCTCTTCCAGCTTGGAATGGTTGGCAGAATTCCTTGATTTATGGCCACACCACTCCATCCAGTCCTGTCTGTGTGGTCACATTGCCTTCTCTTTTTCTGTGTTTAATTTCCCTCTGCCTGGTAAGGACATTTGTGATAGCATTTAGAATCCACCTGGATAATTCTATAATTCTGGATAATCTCAAGAACCTTAATTTAATCACTTCTGCCAAAGCTTTGCTCTGGGCTGTTTTTATCTACATAGCACTTCTAACCCAAATATGTGGGGTTTTTATCCCCTCATAACAACAGCTCTGGATACTAACTGGGTACCCTACAATTTAATTCTGTGTAGACCCCAGAGGTTAAGGCCTCAGTCCAACAAGATTACTTCCACTTAAGATGCCAGTTGCAAGTCTGGGCCACCAGTACTTCTGGCCAAACGGCTGTTGCCCACAACCCCTTCCCTCAGGTTTGATAGTACTAGAAATAGCTCACAAAACTCAGAAAGCACCTTATATAGTAGGTGTACTGGTTAATAATGTGGATTTTTTTAATAGATGGAGTTAAACATATGTTGACATATATGCAATTTGGTATGTATGCTATTTTGTGTTGAGAACAAGCTTCAAAACTTCATATGTCCAATTTGCTGAAGGTGTGAATATCATAGATATTTCTGCATTTTAAAATGTTGAATTTCGTACCAAAAAAAGAGCATATGTGGGAGAAACCAAGATGGTGGCATAGGTAAACACCTGGAATTGCTGCCTTGCACAACCATTTCAAAACCACAACGAAAAGAAAAAACAGACACCACCCAGACCAACAGGAAGGCTGGCTGAGTGGAAATTCTACAACTAGAAAGAGACAGACTCAGAGGAGGAGGTGTGGAAGTAAAGTGCAGAGGTATGGAGGTGTGTGAAAAGGGCTCTCAGAAAGGGCTGGCAACTCAGACACGGTTGTCTTTTTCAATCCGGAGAGAGTCACAAGCTCTTGTCAGCTCTGAACCCCAGTTCTGGGCAAGGAGGTGGGGACTGGGAGGAGGGGAGCTATGTGGGGGTGGGGGGAGGGGGAAGGAGGAACCACTGTAATAATATGAACAATAAAGATGAAAAAAAAATTACAAGCCTCGCCCAGCCAGTGTGGCTCAGTAGCTGAGCATTGACCCATGAACCAAGAGATCACCAGTTCCTTTCCCAGTCAGGGCACACACCCAGTTGTGGGCTCGATCCTCAGTAGAGGGCGTGCAGGAGGCAGCCGATGGATGATGTTTCTCAACCATACTTCTCTATATCCCTCTCCCTTCCTATCTCTGTAAAAATCAATAAAAACTTATTTTTTTAAAAAGCATATGTGAGAAGTTATAATTCATTATTATATTTTGAAGAAAAGTGCTGCTGAATACTTCAGGAAGCTTAAAGTGCTGCTGAATACTTCAGGAAGCTTATGGTGAACATGCTCCATCTTAAGATACTTGTGAATGCTGATTTAAACACTTTAAAAGTGATGATTTTGATGTGAAAGACAAAGAATGTCCAGGTCAAACAAAAAAGTTTGAAGACCAATGATTAGAAGCACTATTGGATAAAGATGCATGTCGAACTCAAAAACAACTTGCAGAAAGATTAAACGTTGCTCAGAAAACAATTTCTGATCATCTACAAGCAATGGGAAAGATTTTAAAGGAAGAAAAATAGGTGCCACATCTTTGAACAAAAGACATATGGAAAACTGAAAAGTCATCAGTAAAATGTTGCTTCAATGGCATGAAAGAAAGTCTTTTTTGCATCGAATTGTGACTGGGGATGAGAAATGGATTTATTTTGAGAACCACAAGTGCACAAAATCATGGGTTGACCCTGTTCAACCATCCACATCGACTGCAAGGCCAAATCGCTTTGGAAAGAAAACAATGCTCTGCATTTTGTGGGATCAGGAAGGTGTGGGGTATTATGAGCTTCTAAAACCAGGTGAAACCTTTAATACTGATCGCTACCAACAACAATTAATCAATTTGAACCATGCTTTGATGGTGAAACAACCAGAATGGGCCAGAAGACACGACAAAGTAAATTTGCTTCAGAAAAACGCACCATCACACACTTCAAAACCAGTTAAAGACATGCTAAAAGATCTTTCCTGGGAAGTATTAACCCACTCACTGTATTCACCAGACCTTGCTCCTTCATATTACCACTTGTTCTGATTGATGGCACATCCATTTTCTGAATAGCACAGGGAAACATAGAAAACTGGGACTCTGAATGGTTTGCCTCAAATCACAGAAAAGTTCTATTGGGATGGTATCCACAAATTACCTAAAAGATGGGGGAAATGTATAGCTAGCGATGGACATTACTTTGAATAAAGCATTTTTGATGTTTCTCTTGAAATTATGTTTCCTTTGATTACAAAATCCGCCATTATTAACCGGTGCACCTACTTGTACTAGTGGCCTGGTGCACGGATTTGTGAACATTGAAAGGAAATTAATTAGAAGAAATATTTTAATAGCACTATTCACCCTTTCTCTATAATAGAAGTGTCAACCAAATTCACAATCAACGACAGATCGAAACACACACGTGCGATTGGCACCAGCAAGAGCTTTATATGTATCACACATGCGTGAGTCAGCATAGCCTTTTATAGATATAGAATAAACTTGCTTAATTAGACCTGCTTTCTGATTTAGCTAAACTTTTTCCAACCCAGTGAAGCACCTCAACTTCTCTTTCAGGTAATTGTCAGCAACACAATAAATATCAACTTGAAGCTGATTATTATTGTAGATCATGCAGGGAGAACAAAGGTAAAATATTGAACTGCAGCAATTTTTGACAATATTTTGCACAGTGAGAAAACCTGAAGTCATTTCCAAAGTCCATCATTTTTTACTTCTTTTCAGTCAGGTCAAGTTTGTAAATTTTCTAAACCTCCATTTTCTGGCTAATAAGAAGAAAATAGTATTCCGCCTAGCCTCCTATCTACCTACTCCAGGATTTCTGTGAGGATCAAATGAGATGAGGCTTTACAGATATTTGGTTAAATGCTTCACAGACATTTGGTTAAAGTGTGAAATGTTTGTACCTGATTATAAAGCAAGTTGTGTTTTTGGGTTGAACAAACTCCAAGGAGGCTAGTCGCTAGGGAGAGGAAGCTGGGTTTTGCTTTGTGATGTCATTACCCGGAGCCCACAGCGACTGTTTCAGAGCTGGGCTGGGCTGTGGACCATATTTTGTGCCATGGGGTCTTGCCAGTGTTGGCTGTGATTTGTTGGGCTGTTGCTCCGGGTTGGTGGCAGGGCCTGTGTCTCACTTGGGGGAAGCTGAGTGTTGCTTTGTCGGCTCCGTGTCCGTGGTGCTGTTTCTCTGTAAATGTCCAGTGTGCCTCACGGCAGCTCCTGTATTGAGTGTCTGCCCTCTGGTGGTCATTGTGCATCATAGCAAGTGGTCTGACTGTCGGAAGGACACTTAGTATATTAGCCTTTTATATATAGACTAGTGGCCAAGTGCATGAAATTCATGCACATTAAAAGGGGATTAATTGGAGGAAATATTTTTATTTTTAAAAAATATATTTTGATTTTTTACAGAGAGAAAGGGAGAGGTATAGAGAGTTAGAAACACCAATGAGAGAGCAACATTGATCAGCTGCCTCCTGTACACTCCCTACTGGGGATGGGCCTGCAACCAAGGTACATGCCCTTGACCAGAATCAAACCTGGGATCCTTCAGTCCACAGGCTGACACTCTAACCACTGAGCCAAACCATTTAGGGCTAGAGGAAATATTTTCATATTGTTATTTGCCCTTTCTCTATAATAGAAGTGTCAGAGATGAAAGAAAATGAGTAAAATGTATGTGAAAATCTTCCTTTTGTCAGAGTCTGGGGTGCACCATGGGACCCAGAGTCAAGTCTCCACCCACCCACATGTACCTCAAAATTGCACGAGACCCAGACCTGGCTGGCTCCCCCTCATTGGGCTAGATCCAGGCCTGGCAGGTCCCACCCTTGTCAAGCCTTGCTGGGTGGGGGGAGGGGGCACAGCCTCAGGTCCCCCAGCCCGGGCTGGGGTGGGGGGTGCGGCCTGAGGTCCCCCGTCAAGCCCCACAGGGTGCGGGGGCAGGGGGCGGCAGCGCAGCCTCAGGTCCCTGCCAATTGCTCCTTAAGGCTCGTTATGGGAACTCGGCCTCAGCTGTGGGTGCAGCTATCTTTGTGGTGGAGTGATGGTTAATTTGCATATTCCCTCTTTATTATATAGGATAGATTACTGGTAGAGGATGCAACTCAGGAACAGCCAGGTGGAAGAGCTACATAGGACAAGCATGGGGAGGAGGGCCACAGAGCTTCTGTGCCCTGTACAGGCTCATCACCCTCCTAGCACCTTGATGTGTTCACTAGCCTCGAAGCTCTCTGAACTCCATCATTTAGGGGTTTTATGGAGATGTCATTATGGAGACAGGTTTGATTAAATCACTGGACATTGGTGATCAGCTCAATCGCCAGGTCTGGGTAGTGCTGAAAGTTCTAATTCTCAAATGTTGCCTTGGTCTTTGTGGCAACTAGCACCCCTCCTGAAGCTACCTATGGGCCACTAGTCATCCATTAGCATTGAACAGATACTTTCTACCACTCCAGAGATTTTAGGGATTTCAGGAACTGTATTCAGAAACCAGGGACTAAACTAAACATATTTGTCTTATTGTGTCACTTTTGACATATAATATAAGTTCCAAGGGTTATGGCCTGATGTCTTCAGAAAAACATTTTTCAAGTTGCCACACATGGAAGAGAATGTTTCAAGGATTTAATTGATCATTGAAAGATCTAGTAAAATAGATTGAAAAATGTCCCATTGGGCATTGATCAGTATGGTTCAGTTGGTTGAGCATTGTCCCGTGCACCAAAAGGTTTCTAGTTCAATTCCTGTTTAGGGCACATCCGAGGTTACTGGTTGGACTCTGGTTAGGGTCCATATGGGAGGTGACTGATTGATTTTTCTCTCTCATATTGATGTTTCTCTCTTTTCTCTCTAAAATCAATAAAAACCTATTTTTAAAAATTGTCTCATTAGTAGTCTTAGACCTGTTTGTTCGAGGCAGAAGCAAGTTTGGAGGGTGTTAAGAATGTATAGAGTGTTTGGTAATTAGAAGTTGCAAGACTACTTGTTTGATAGCTTCTCCTGTGAGGAGAAGAAAATGATAGGGATTAGATGTTTGAAGAGAATAAAGAACATTTGAAACATATGTTGTAGAGAGTGGAAAGTAAAGGGCATCATTGTGTTCTTACTGAAGTTGATAATGAAATGATGGTGTGTTTTTTTCTATCCTACTGTGTTATTTTTTCTATTTGCACTTGGGCATAGGTATGGAGAAAGCAGGTATCTGGATTGATCTGGGCTTGGAATTTTGTACGACAAGAATCTAAGAATGTTACGGTACTTATAAGTATTTTCAGCAGATTAGAATGTGGAATTTAAGTTGCCTAAAAAAATAAATGCAAATAGTAAAAGAGACGTAGCTGGAGAAGGTTGGAAGTTAAGGTATAGAAGACCATCTGAGGTTGTAGAGTGCTTATTGTGAGGGTAGTTTATAAGCAAGCTACCAGAAGAGATTGCGGTTAGAGTGAGATACCTGAAATATGTTTTCTATTAGTGAATCAACTTCAAGTGATCCAGTTAGTGTCCAGGAGACTAGGTGGGTAGGGTTAGATAGAGTGGTAGATGATTGTAGATGAGTATATCAAGAAACTGGAAAATTAGAGTTTGGCAAAGTTTGGTCTCAGTGATGTTGATATCAGGATGATAGCAGGACTTAGGGTGAAGGGAAGACTTTAACTAGGGTGACAGTCCTCAGTGAATGAGCGGGTGGCTGCAAGGCTCATAGCAACAAAGAGGGGAGGTGGGTGAGACAGCTGAATAACATGAGCTTTAAAGGAGCAAGTTTTTGTGTATATGTCTTATATGGGTTTGGGAAGGATGGTAGCATTGAAGAGTAAGCAAGATACCTATGCCACCATATGAGAGAGCAGAAAAGACAAGGTTTAACTAAAAACAAAGAAGCAAAGCAAATACTGAGAAAAATGAGGCTATAGGGAAATTTGGAGCTGCAGTTTTAGTAGCTCCATAGAAAGATTTAGGAGATTGAGGAGGAGTGAAGGTCTTGGTCAAGATCAGCGGTGTAGAACACCATGAGGTGGTGGTGAGCATTTGGTCAGGCTTTAATATTTATTTATTTATTTATTTATCCTTTTTTTTTTTTTTTTAATGAACGAGGAATGAGAGCCAAGATTAATTTTGTCTCGTTCTTTTCTTTGAGATGGTCAGTAGGCCCAGTTCCCAAAATAGTTGACTAACTTGACCTGAAGTGAAAGCTTCAGGTGGTGGCAGTCTTACCTGCCTCAGGAGGCAAGTGCTGCAGCTTTCAGAGGGTTCCTTCCTGCTGTTTTCCTGAGAAGGCAGTAGGAAGCCAGAAGGGAAGGAGGCAGAGAAAAGAAGGTGGTGCCACACCTAAACACCTGTGGAAATGTGTGCGGTAAAGTTATCAATTACAAACCTGGATGATTCGCTGTGTGGGTTTGTAGTATTTTGAGTACTAGGTGGGTTACCATTGAACATAGCACATCTGTGTTGTTCTCCCAATCTCTTCCATTTACCAGGGTACATTTAAGGAATGCAAATTAAATGGTAAATAGAGCAACACAAGAGTAAAGAAAGTTCACGTGAAATGGATTCCTCAGTGACAACAGATAAATTAGAAACAACTGCATTTTGTCACCTTGGAAAATTATTATAAGTAAAATATGATTCAGATGAAGCTTACAAAGTTTAGGCTAATAGATTTGCTTCTCTCTATATATTTTTAAAACACAGATTTTGTGAGCTAGTTTTGAGCTTACAGATTTTGTCTTTATTCCTAAAGAGGTACACCCTGTTTAAAATCATTGCCAAATTGACCATCTGCTGTTGTTTCAAAACTAGTTACTAGTTTTTCATTATATACTTAACCAAACTGTTCATTCCTGTTTTGGTGAGTTTCACACCAGTTTAGATAAACTTGTCAGACACTGATTGAATATCTTGTTGGCACCCTTGTCAGCATATATTTCTAAACTGACAGGCTCGGTAGCTAGATTCTCATTGTTGATATATTCTCTAGCCTCACAGTGCTGTTAGATTTATCTTCATGATTAATTTAAATTCAAAATATATTTATTAAATATCTCTTATAGACAAAGCAATGTGATAACTACTTTGAAAAACTTTTAAAAAAAGTAACAAAAACTTGTCTGCCCTCCAAATGCCTACAGCTTGTGGGAATATAGCGTGTATGTAAATATACCAAAATCTTGTAGTAGTATTTGCTGAGACAAGTAAAGTTAAAAATGGTATACAAGTTAAGGAATTCCCAGCCAGGTTGTGATGTAATCCTGCATGTCTCCTCTTCCTCTCTGCCCACTGACATCCAGATAGTCAGAATCTAGGTTAGATACTTTATAAGAAAATAATCTAAAACAAAGTGATTCAGAAAAATGAAAAGTTAAAACAAATTCATGAATGTTTAAAAAAAAATAAGAATGATATAGGTGTGGTAGAATTCAAGGCACAAAACAGTAAACAGAACAGAAAGGGTCTTTTTTTTTATTAACTTACTAGGGGCCCGGTGCAGAAAAAATCGGGGGGGTGGGGGTCCCTCAGCCTGGCCTGTGCCCTCTTGCAGTCTGGGATACCTCAGGGGGGGGATGTCCACCTGCTGGCATGCCTGGCCAGCCTGGGTGAGGGACTGAGGGCCATTTTCAGGCTGCCCACAGCCCCTTCAGGGTTTGTGCACTGCGGGGTGGGAGGGCTGGTGAGTGCAGGCCTGGACGTTTCCCACTGGAGGGCCCACGATCGCACACGCCTGGTGGGCCCACACCGCTGAGGGGACACACCTGGTGCAGAGCTGGGTGGCGAGCCAGGGGCGGACGCTGGTGCAGGATCCCTCGGTGGGGCCCTGCTGCTGAGCAAACACACCTGGGTGGAGCCGGGCAGCGGACTGGCTTCGGATTCTCCTCACTGTGTAGCAGATGCTTCCGCACGCCCTGTGGAGGCCCCTGGGGGGTGGATGAAGGTAGCGGACCCTGGACGGGTGCTCCCGCACGCCCCTGAGGAGGCCCCTGGGGCAGAGCCAGGCAGCTGACCCAGGACGGGCACTCCTGGGTGCCCCAAGGAGGCCCCCAGGAGGCAAAGCCAGGCAGCAGACCCAGGACGGCTGCTCCTGCACACCCGGCAGAGGCCCCCGCACTTCCACATGCCCTGGGGAGGCCCCCAAGGGGCGGAGCCAGGCGGTGGACCCAGGACAGGCGCTCCTGGACTCCTGCCGGAGGCTCCCGGGGTGGGGCAGAGCCAGGCAGCAGACCCAGGACAGCTGCTCCTGGATGCCCCGAGGAGGCCCCCAGGGGGTGGAACCAGGCAGCAGACCCCGGATGGCTACTCCTGCAAGGCCAGTGGAGGACCCACTTTCCCACATGCCTGGTGGAGGTCCCTAGGGGGTGGAGCCAGGCAGTGGACCTGGTGGGGCGCTCCTGGATGCCCCGAGGAGGCCCCAGGCCAGACCCCGCCCCCTACTGAGCTGACACACCTGGCACAGCTATGCCGGCCGCGGAGGCTCCCAGTGCAGAGCCGCCCTGCCAGCCTCCATCTTGGCTGGGTTAATTTGCATACAGCCGCTTTGATTGGCTGGTGGGCGTGGCCGTGAGCAGAGGCTTAGCCAGCCTAGGCAGGCAGTTGCAACAGAAGCCTTTGGTTTGCTCTAGCTCCATAGCTGCTGGCCTCCATCTTGGCTGGGTTAATTTTCATACAGCTGCTCTGATTGGCTGGTGGACGTGGCTTAGGTGTCTCGGGTAATGGTCAATTTGCATATTACTCTTTTATTATATTAGATAGTGGGAGACTTTAACATACTTTTCTTGAGAGTAAGTATGCAGGGAATCTAATCTAATAAAAGAGTAATTGTTTAATTAAGCCGTCGGAGAATTAAAGAATGAGCCAAATGAAAAGTCAATCAGGCTTTATTGGGAGCAAACAGACGGGTCCACAGGTCCCGGCAAGGGAGAGGGGCCGGTGGAGCCGCGCCGGACCGAGTCCAGCTGCGGTGTTTTTAAGGCTTTAGGCAAGGGGATGAGGAGAGGGGTTTGGTATGAGGGAGTGGTCTGCAGTTTGCAGACCTGTAACTTTCCAGTCTTGCCCAAGACCCCCCCGGGCGTTGCTGACGCCAGAGGGCTACGGTTGAACAAGCAGTTTCAGGATCTCAGCATTGTTTCAGGAGTTGATCATTGTTGCTGGTTTCTGGTCTGTGCTGTACCTGCGGGTTGGAGATGATTTATGGCCTTTCCCTGCAGGTGAATGCTTGGACATTGCGGACTCTCTTAATAGGGATAGGGTGTGGCGGTCAAGTCTAGCTACTTCTGGCTGTGATTGGGCGACGAAAAAGGGGGGGGGTTTAAGAGGTCCGGGGGTCCATAACAGTCAGAGGCTGGTACTGGTGCAGCATTATCTGATGGATTGTGACTCTGGAAATTTTCTTGAAACGTTCCTGGAGAAACTGCAGAAAACATGGGGCAAGCATGATTATTAAAAAAATAATGATTAGTGGCCCTATTATGGGGGCCAGAAGGGAGAACATGGATGACTGCCACCAAGCAGTAGTCTCAGATTGAAACCTGCGTCGATGGAGATCGTTGCTCAGCTTCTGGAGAGACTCCACCTGAGTCTCTACAATACCTGATTCATTGATGTAGTAGCAGCATTCCTCCCTTAAGAAGAGGCAGGTCCCCCCTTTTTCGACTGTGAGGAGGTCCAAGGCTCGGCGGTTCTGCAGAGAGACTTGGGCTAAAGAGGTTATCTGTCTTTGTAGAGAAGCCAGAGAGGCGGCTGCGGCATCTATGGCAATTTGAAGATTGTCTCTTAGGTTCCCTGATGAGATTACAGAGTGGACTAAGGCCCCTACCCCTAGCCCCAGGGCCACAGTGGACATGGCGAGAGAGACCAGCCACCAGGGGGAGGAAGATGGCTCCTCGAGTTCTAAGGAGAGAGGGTCCTGACAGAAGATGGATGAGACTGTTAATTGAGCAACAAGGGTTACAGGGACGCAGAGACAGGCTGGATGTATTGGGAGCGTGAGATTTTTTGAGATGGTCCCGTAACACCAGAAGAAGGTTCCTGCAGGGGCAGTGAGGTTGGAGAGGGGTGGCTCAGTTATGTTGCAAAGATTGGAGGAGGCATTGGAGTAGCAGAAATGGAACTGGGTACTGTATAGGGAAATGTCTTCAATGGGAGTAATATGTGTGGCTGGCTGAGTGAACTGGAAGGGAACGGGATGGTCGTCAATGGGGGGCGACCCTACGGGTGGGTGTAGTTTGCTCAGGTCCAGGAGAAGGAGGGGGTTGGGCGACTGAGAAGGGCCTTAACGGGGCCCAATACCTTATATTTATAGAAGTCATGCTGCTCCGGGGTGCTCTAAGAGTCACAATCCATCAGATAATGCTGCACCAGTACCAGCCTCTGACTGTTATGGACCCCCGGATCTCTTAAAACCACCCCCCGCTTTTTCGTCGCCCAATCACAACCAGAAGTAGCTAGACTTGACCGCCACACCCTATCCCTATTAAGAGAGTCCGCAATGTCCAAGCATTCACCTGCGGGGAAAGGCCATAAATCATCTCCAACCCGCAGGTAGAGCACAGATCAGAAACCAGCAACAATGATCAACTCCTGAAATAATGCTGAGATCCTGAAACTGCTTGCTCAACCGTAGCCCTCTGGCATCAGCAACGCCTGGGGGGGTCTTGGGCAAGACTGGAAAGTTACAGGCCTGCGAACTGCAGACCACTCCCTCATACCAAACCCCTCTCCTCAACCCCTTGCCTAAAGCCTTAAAAACACCGCAGCTGGACTCGGTCGGGCGCGGATCCACCGGCCCCTCTCCCTTGCCGGGACCTGTGGACCCGTCCGTTTGCTCCCAATAAAGCCTGATTGACTTTTCATTTGGCTCATTCTTTAATTCTCCGACGGCTTAATTAAACATATAATAATATGCAAATTGACGTCTCTCCAAGACAAATAAGCCACGCCCACGAGCCAAGTCACGCCTCCCAGCCAATCAGAGCGGCTGTATGAAAATTAACCCAGCCAAGATGGAGGCCGGCAGCCATGGAGCTAGAGTAAACAGGAGGCTTCCGTTGCTTGCCTAGGCCTCCACTCAAGGTAACAGAGTTTCAATTATAGAAGATAAATAAACCCCAGAAACCTGATTCCAGGCAGCCTCGCTGGGATGTTGGGTCAATGGGAGCTGTGGGCAGCCTGAAAACAGCCCTCAGCCCCTCAAACAGGCTGGCCACACCTCCATGGGGTGAGGGTCCCCACTGGGGAGGCTTGGCCAGCCTGCAAACAACCACAGCCCCTCACCAGGCTGGCCAGGCACGCCAGCAGGTGGACATCCCCTGCAGGACCCCAGACTGTGAGAGGGCACAGGCCGGGCTGAGGAACCCCTCCCACCCGAGTGCACAATTTTTTTGTGCACTGGGCCCTAGTATAATCTAATAAAAGAGTAATACGCAAATTGACCCTCACTCCGAGACACCTAAGCCATGCCCACAAGCCAATCAGTGACTGTATGCAAATTAACCCAGCCAAGATGGCAGTTAATTTGCATACACAGGCGGGAGCAAAGACTGGTGACAGCCTAGAAGGAAGCCAAGTGCTGCAGAAGGGAGCAAAGCGGCAGAGAAGGGAGGAAGCAAGGCAGTGGAGATGGGAGGGAGCAAAGTGGAGGAGACAGGAGGGATCGAGGCAGTGGAGATGGGAAGATGTGAGGCAGCAGAGACTGTGGAGACAGGAGGTAGCAAAGCAGCAGAAAAGGGAGGGAGTTGAGGCAGCAGAGATGGGAGGAAGCAAAGCAGTGGAGAAAGGAGCGAAGCCTGCTGGCATGCTTGGCCAGCCTGAAAACAGCCATCAGCCCTTCACCCAGGCTGGCCAGGCACGCCAGCAGGTGGACATGCCCCGAGGGGTCCCAGACTGTGAGAGGGCACAGGCCAGGCTGAGGAAAACCCCCCCTCGCTCCCAGTGCACAAATTTTTGGGCCACTAGTAATTAAAATAAGAAGTACTAGAGACCTAGATAAACTTATCAGAAACTCCCAGTTCATGGCTTGAGTCAGTGTTTCTGTGAAATCCATTTTTTTTTCTTTAATATATTTTTATTGATTTCAGAGAAGGGAGAGAAAGAAATACCAATGATGAGAGGGAATCATTGATTGGCTGCCGCCTGCATGCTCCCTACTGTGGGTTGAGCCTGCAACTTGGTCATGTTCCCTGACTGGGGATTGAACCATGACCTCCTGGTTAATAGATCAATGCTTTACCATTGAACCACATCAGCTGGGCTGAATTCCCCTCTTTATTTCATTACTAGGGGCCCGGTGCACAAAAATTTGTACACTTGGGGTGGAGGGAGTCCCTCGGCCCGGCCTGTGCCCTCTCACAGTCTGGGACCCCTCAGTGGATGTCCTATGGTGGCCCCAGTCTGCCAGGCGCCTTTATTTATTTATTTATTTTTGTGTGTGTGTGTGTGTGTGGCCACTGGGGACCTGCCCCCAGCCGCATCTGAGGCTTGGAGCAGTCCTCCTGTGTGTGTCTACCTGCTGGGGACGTGCCCCTAGGCACACCGTCAAGGCTTGGAGCAGGCACCCCCTCTATGTTGATCTCTCAGACTCTTGCCCTCCCCTGCATGTTGTTCTCTTTTTTGAGCTGTGGCCAGGGCTGGGTGCTGCCTGCCTCCCAAGCTTGCCTACTGCCCATCTTCCTCCAGCCACCAGGAAGCAGGGAAAACCCCGCCTCGTGGTCAGGCCAGCCTTTTCCTGCTCCCTGAT